>PVKC010011841.1:0-24293 GCA_004027635.1 Crocidura indochinensis | reverse complement strand
ATACATGATGTTAACTGGGGGTCTATTTTCGCTTTTTTGCAAGTGGCTAACCATTTCTGCCAGCACCACTTGTTGAAGAGGCTTTCCCTATTCCACTTAGGATTTCTTGCTCCTTTGTCAAAAATTAGGTACTTGTATGTCTGGGGGACAATGTCTGAGAATTCAAGTCGATTCCACTGATCTGAAGGTCTGTCTTTATTCCAATACCATGCTGTTTTGATAACTATTGCTTTATAGTACAGTTTAAAGTTGGGGAAAGTAATGCCTCCCATTTTCCTTTCCCCTAGGAGTACTTTAGCTATTCTAGGGTGCTTATTGTTCCAGATGAACTTCATAAGTGTTTGATCCACTTCTTTGAAGAATGTCATGGGTATCTTTATAGGGATGGCATTAAATCTGTATAATGCTTTGGGGGAGTATTGCCATTTTAATGATGTTAATCCTGCCAATCCATGAGCAGGGTATATGTTTCCATTTCCATGTATCCTCCCTTATTTCTTGGAGCAGGGCTTTATAGTTTTCTTTGTACAGGTCCTTCGTGTCTTTGGTCAAGTTGACTCCAAGATATTTGATTTTGTGTGGTGCTATTGTGAATAGGATTGCCTTCTTATCTTCCTTCTCTTCCCTATCATTGTTAGTGTATAAAAAGGCCATTGATTTCTGTGTGTTAATTTTATAGCCTGCCACCTTGCTATATGAGTCTATTATTTCTAGAAGCTTTTTGGTAGACTCTTTAGGGTTGTCTAGGTAGAGGATCATGTCGTCTGCAAACAATGAGAGCTTAACTTCTTCCTTTCCTATCTGGATTCCCTTGATATCCTTTACTTGCCGGATCGCTATAGCAAGAACTTCCAGTGCTATGTTTAAGAGGAGTGGTGAGAGTGGACAGCCTTGTCTTGTACCAGAATTTAGAGGAAAAGCTTTTAGTTTTTCTCCATTAAGGATAATATTTGCCATTGGCTTGTGGTAAATGGCTTCAACTAGATTGAGAAAGGTTCCTTCCATTCCCATCTTGCTGAGAGTTTTGATCAAGAATGGGTGTTGGACCTTATCAAATGCTTTCTCTGTGTCTATTGATATGATCATGTGATTTTTCTTTTTCTTCTTGTTGATGTTGTGTATGATGTTGATAGATTTATGGATGTTAAACCAACCCTGCATTCCTGGAATGAAACCTACTTGATCGTAGTGTATGATCTTCTTGATGACGCATTGGATCCTATTTTCCAGGATTTTGTTGAAAATCTTTGCATCGGTATTCATCAGGGATATTGGTCTGTAATTTTCTTTCTTGGCAGCATCTTTGTCTGGTTTTGGTATCAAGATGATGTTAGCTTCATAAAAGCTGTTTGGGAGTATTCCCGTTTTTTCAATTTCATGAAACAACCTGGCTAGGATTGATAGTAGCTCCTTGTGAAAGATTTGAAAAAATTCATAAGGAAATCCATCTGGACCTGGGCTTTTCTTTTTGGGCAGATGTTTGATTACATTTTCAATTTCCTCAGTGGTGATGGGGGCGTTTAGATAATCTACCTCCTCTTCTGGGGCTCCAAGAATTCAGAAAAGACAGAAGCACAGAAAAAGACTCCCCTCAGTCCACAGTTCCCTTAGCAGAGCGCAGTGTGGCGGAGTCTCCCGCAGGAGGAGCAATCAGCTCTCCAATTGGGAATCTCCACAGCCAGCCAGATCTTACTCACTCATTTACTCGATGGCAGCCTCAGAATGCAGCGATTTCTGGATTCACTTACCAGGGCTCTGGTCTTTGGGGAGAGCTCCAAGAATTCAGAAAAGACAGAAGCACAGAAAAAGACTCCCCTCAAGTCCACAGTTCCCTTAGCAGGGTGCAGTAGGGCGGAGTCTCCCGCAGGAGGAGCAATATTGTGTAATTTTTGTAATATTGTTTTTGCCTGTTGTCCCACTTGGATCTTCCAGGTGGGGGTAATTAAGGAAAGAATAAATAGCTTGTTGGGGATGCATAAGAGGCGTTTTGCCAGAGCTGACGGCAGGGTCGGAGGGTTGATTGAGCTGTCGTCAGACTGACAAAAAACTTCCTTGGCCAAACCTTTGGTCCCCTAACTTCTTTGTTTCAAGCGGATTATTTGAGGTGGATTTGTTGCCAGGGTCTCCTCCAGGAGGAGGACAGAAGAATAAGGTTTAATCTTTTTCTCTGGGAGTTACTTTTGGACTCGCAGACCACCAGCAAGGGGTTCGACCTCCCCCCACACTAATAACTGTCATTTAAATGAAGATCCATGGAGAATGTTTACATGATAAAGGACATGCCTAGCACATATGAGAAATGGAATTGGATTCTAGACAGCATGACTCCAACATCCATTAGAGTCCAGACTTAAAGGACAAAACCACACAACTGAAATAAAGCAAAAGCAAAACTTTATTCTGTCAATCACAAGTCCCAAACTGGCTATCCAGGATCACCTCCTGTGTGTGACCCCGCATGTGATCGCAAGCCAGTTTATATAAGGAATGGACGAGGAGGTTCTAGCTAGCTTCTGATGATCTTTAAAATGTTTGGCCACTATTTAGGATGCCTTCTTACAGCTCCCTCATGTCCTTTCTAGACAGGCTACCTGGTATGAACCTGGTATGATCTTGGGGTGGTGTTAATGGAAATTTAGGCTTGAGAAAGAGAAGCCTACAAGGCTAACACATGGAACCCTTTACAAAATGGGGTCCCTCCTGTTCAGAACGTAGGACCCCACAGCCCCCTCTGGGTGTGGACCTTGAATACATAAAGTGGACACAGTGCTGTGAAACACAGTGCTGTGAAAGTGATGTCTTTACTTTCTACCTCCAGAGAAACAGTGTCAGAACTGAATTAAATGTTTATTAGCATGAGGAAGGCTTTCCTCCCTCTGCCCCTGCTGCCCTCACCCCTACATACACATACATTAAATTTTAGTTCAGGAACACTTTCATCCTGATTGCTTGATTCATCAAAGCTAGTAGGAAAACTTCTTGTGCTGCCTTGAATCTCTGACTTCCAGATCATCTTATAAAATGCTTACCTGATTAGTCTGGCCTGACCATGATAGTCATTTTGGATTAACTCAGTGTCAACTGATTAGAGTTTCTTGTAATCTTGAGAGAAAAGTGCATTCTGCTGCAGTTGGTGAAGTCAATTGTAGATGTCAATTATATCCATTGGTTTGATATTGCTGAGCTGAAGTATATCATTACTGATTTTCTGCCTACTGAATCTGTCTATTTGTAATAGAGAAAAATCGAAGCTTTTCATTATGATCGTGAACTCATGTTTCTCCTTGCAGAATGATCACTCTTTGCTTCAGAAAGTTTGGCCCTGGTTGTCAGGCACATATGTTTTAGGTATTGTTTATTCTTCTTGGGAATTGGTTTATATACTGCTTTTTATTCTTGATATTTTTATGGATTTAGATAATCATCTGAAATTAATATAACTGTTCCTTATTTCTTTTGGTTGGTGGTATTCCCACAGTATATTTATTTCTCCATTAATTTTATGTTAATTTACACATAGCTTTATATTTAAAG
This sequence comes from Crocidura indochinensis, assembly GCA_004027635.1. Taxonomy (NCBI): domain Eukaryota; kingdom Metazoa; phylum Chordata; class Mammalia; order Eulipotyphla; family Soricidae; genus Crocidura; species Crocidura indochinensis. The sequence continues at coordinate 20,759 of PVKC010011841.1, read as the reverse complement.
GTTTCTTATAAAAATATACTGTTAGATCTTTTCTTTTAATAACTCTGAAAACATGTCTTTAACTAATGTGTTTAGATTAAAGATGCTAGATGTAATTAGGTTATATTACTATTTACCTTATTGTCAATATTTTCTATCTTGCTGTCCTATGTTTTTTTCTATTTTTCATTTCCAATCTATCTTCATCCACTCATTCTGGTGTAATAAAACATCACAGTGATTAGTTTATAAACAACAGAAATAACCCCATGTCCTGGGAGTTAGATTTTAACTATAAATTTTGAGTGGACACCAACATTCAAGACAAGGCAAAATATTTTATATCTCTCTTTCATGTCTTAATTGAGATTTTATAAGACTCTTTTATGTCCTTGACATATTATTATACATATTTTTCTTTTTTACTTTGATTAGTGACTTCCTTGGCTTTGCAATATACACTTACAACTAATTATAAGCCACTTTCAAATAGCACTGTAGGGGCAGGGAAATAGTACATGTCTGGATGCATGCATGCTAACCTTGTGCCAGATCAGGTTTGATTCTCATGGTCTCCCAAGCTTTGCTGAATGTAGCTCTGGAGACCTCAAGCACCATAGGGGATGTTGGTGTTCCATCTCACCATAGGCTGGAATAGCACAGCATCACTGGCCCCTTGTTTTTGAACCTCCAATCCAGTTGTTACAGAATTGCCAGGAGTGGGTCCTGTGCCCCCCATGCCTGGGATCCCCCCAAACAAACAAAATCAAATAATGCTTCATGAGTAGTATAATAATTATGTATACAATATAGTCACAAAATATCCTAATTGCTAGTCAAAATCATCCTTCCTTCTATCTCTAATATAATTTGTTGTTCATTTTCCTTTTCAGTAAAGGTACATAAGCATACACGATGTGCTCGTTAGCAAATATGTTCTTGTTGTTATATTTTTTTGATTGCTAGCTTTAGATCAATTGAGAAAAAAAGGTTTATTTTATCATATTTTATTTTTTAGTTTCAGGGCCACACTCAGCAATTCTCAGGGGTTCCTCCTGGCTCTGTATTCAGGAATAATTCTTGGCAGTTCTCAGGGGATGGAAAGGAATGCCAGAGATTAAATTAAGGTTGACCACATGTAAGGCAAATGCCCTAGCTGCTCTGGCCCTTGAAAAAAATTATTTCATTATATTTTATTTTGGTTTGGGGACCACACCCAGTGATGACGCTCAGGGTTACTCCTGGTTCTGTGTTCAGAAATCGCTCCTGACTTGGGGGGACCATATGGGACACCAGGGGATAGAACCGCAGTCCGTCCTAGGCTAGCACGGACAAGGCTTGCATCACCATTCTGGCCCCAAAAGTTTTTGTTTTAACTTCACTTAGTCCTCTTTGATATTTGTTTTGTTTTACCTAGATCCTAGTTTTTGACCTATATTCTCTCCCTTCTCTACTTCTTTCTAATTTTTTCTCCTTTCTTTCTTTTTATTTTTTCCCTTTTATTTAAACACTGTAATTACAAAGTTGTTCATGATTGGGTTTCAGTCCTATAATGTACGTTATCCTTCACCCATGAATATTTCTCCTGCTTTCTTTCCTTTACTGTTGCTGCTGTTTCAAAGACTGTGGGTTATAGATGTGCCATTTGTGATACCTGTACATCTGATTATTCTCATTAGGGTTGCACATTGGATGCAGACCTCACACATTCAGTCAAAATATTTACTGGTAGTTGCACTTCTTGCCACACTGATTGCCATCTTTTAGTTTTGATGTTCCCCAGGGTTGGCACACTTTGAATGATGATACTCCCACACTCTTGACTGCGATGCTCCGGGGGCCACACACTCTTGTGAAGAATACGTGAATGGCACCTGGGATTCAACTCTGGGGCTCACACCTACAATGTAGGTACTGTATCACTGTCATTCCATGGCCCTTATTACTATTCTCTTTAAAGAACTCCAAGGGGCCAGAGAGATTGCACAGTGATTTGCATGCGGCTGACCCAGGACTGAAGTGGTTCAATTCCTGGCATCCCGTATGGTCCCGAGCCTACCAGGAGAGATTTCTGAGTGCAGAGCCAAGAATGACCCCTGAGTGCTGCCAGGTGTGGCTCCTAAAACCAAAATAAATAAAATTTTGAACATTTTTACAAGTCAGGCTATTGACCACACATTTTCTCAGTCTTTATGAGAGTCTTTAAGAATCATTTTTAGGGGCCAGACAGTGGGGTGGAATGGTAAGGCACCTGCCTTGCTGGCACTAGCCTAGGACGGATCGCAGTTAAATCCCCCTCGTCCCTTAGTACCCAATCCAGGAGCAATTTCTGAGCGCAGATCCAGGAGTAACCTCTGAGCGTCACTGGGTGAGGCCCAAAAAACAAAAACCAATCAACCAACAAACAAACAAAAACAAAAAAAGAATCATTTTGAAAGTTACAGAATCTAAGCTATTGGTTTCTTTCTCTCGCCACTTTCAGTATTTTACTCCTCTCTTTCTGGTTTGAGTGGTTTCTGAGAAATTGCATATAAATATTATTCATATTTTCTATAGGTAAGGTGCTTTGGGTATTATTCCCCCTACAGATTTTGTCAATATCTTTTTCTTTTACTTACTTTAAAATGCCAGATCTATGTATAATTTTTGCTTGTTTTGTATTTTGAGATTTAGCCGTATATTACTTTCTAATTTCCTCCTTTGGCATCTAATATTAACTTGGAGGGAATTCATAATCATTATATATCAAATATATCAACTATTTCTTCTGTCCTTTCATCCTTTCATTCTTTCTTGCTTGCTTCCTCTTTCTTTTTTTTTTTTTTTTTTGAATATACAATACCTTTACTAGTTTCCCCATCGTCCTTGTATATTCTGATGCTTTCAATGTTTATCTTTTTACTCTTCAGGGCTGGAAGTTTGCATTGATGCATCAGTTAGTCTGTCCATCTGAGGCATTCTTCATTCCTATTACAATATGTTTTTATCTCTAGCACTTCTTTTGGTCCTTTCTTAGAATTTGCATGCCTTTGGTTACATAGCATGATGTCTGTTAGACATCTTAGGATAAATTAGTTTCCAATTCTCAGTCTCATGACTATGAAGTACATATTTTTGCCTGTGTGTACATGAAACTCATCACCTCCCATATGCAAGGCAATCTACCTCTTAAATCTTATGATGGGATTACAGTTATTTTTTTAATGCTAGACCTGAAGGATCTGGTTCTGGGCTGGTGTAAATAGGCCTTTAAGTAAAGTGGGTGGTATTTGATAGTATTCTATAGTTTTATGATTAGCTTCAGCCTTTAGCTGAACTGTTGTCTTTTGACTATGGACCTTATAAGTATTTTTCAATTTTTCTCCCAGATAAGTGGATAAGGATTGATAGGGCTAAAGTTGGGTATTTTTCTTCTCCTGGATAATACTCCAGCCAGTTAAGATCTGGTTGATTTGTTTCTCCTGCATAAGGCCTTCTTACGTAGAGCAGTTTATTCAGTATATCAAATGCTTCCTTTTCTCCTCTCCCTCTTGTGCTAGAAGCACAAGAAGATTTTTCTGAACCATTCACTCTTAGAATTTGATCAAGCTTTTAGAAGTAAACCCACTAATCGAATCCCGGCATCCCATATGGTCCCCTGAGCCTGCCAAGAGCAATTTCTGAACGTAGAGCCAGGAGTAACCCCTGAGCGCTGCTGGGTGTGACCCAAAGAAACAAAAACAAAAACAAAAAAAGAAGTAAACCCACTAAAATAAGGAAGCCCTCTGTCTTCAGGTTCCTCAGGAGTTCTTAATTCTGAGCAGTTCATATGAAGATTCCAGCAGCTTCTTTGTTCCATTTCATGATTCCCCACCCTGGCAATGGATCCTCGATGGTTTCCACTGTCTGCTTGCAGTCTTGACCTCTCAATTCACCAATCTTATTAGCAGTAGTTGGTCCTGTAGCCTCTACTTAGTTGGATCCACTTGGGAACTACTTGGGATCTACTGGGATCAACTAAGTAGTTGATCCCAGAAGACTTGTTCATTCTTCCCATCCTGTTTATCCTGACTGCCTTCCATTGAGTTCTCCAATTTTCTCTCTTTTATTCTCTCCTTCCAGTACTCGTAACTTAGTTTTCTATTTCTTCTTTGCCGTGTATATGCTGTTTTTCACTTTTGATTATGTCTACTATCCACCTGACAAAATCATACCGTTGGAACTAAGATTCTAGTGGCTAGAGTGGGAAAGGCAACAGCTGGCTTACGCTGTCTTGAGGGTTTAAAGAAAATCTATTTGTTTATATAACTAAATTTCCAAGGGTACACAGGTTTCAAAAGATAACTAGATTCAAAGCTCAAAGTCTGTCACTTGATTTGGGTTTTTTCCCCTCTGTCCATTTATTTCTAACACTTGACATATGTTCAGTATCCCTGAAATGGCAAGTGAATGTAATAATGCCATCCTTATTTTCTTGAAGTTGAAGTTCAGTGAGTTGAGTGCATATGACTTTCAAAAAAAATCAAAAGAGCTCTGATAGACTTAAGACATTTGTCTATATCAACCCATTTGCTTGAACTCAGAGGAATTGAAAGCATGTACTGACTGATAAACTCTGGCATACAGGGCCACCTCCCATCCTCACACACATTTTGTTCCAAAAGTCCACAAGAACTAAAAAATAACAGATTATCTAACAAAAACTAGGCATGAATACAATAAATAGTGTACATACTAGAACATGATAAAAACACAATCGTCTATTGTAATTCTTTTTCTTTATTTTGGAATACACCCAAAATACACATATTCTCAAGGCTTACTACTGGATCCATGCTCAAGGATTATTCGTGGTGAGGCTTGGAGATCAAATCAAACTGTGTATCATGCTGGAAATCAAACCTATGTAAATAATAATTATAAACAATAATAATAAACAATAATTTAGTCATAGTTTTCTACATACAATGTTCCAATCCCTCAGTGTCCAGTTCCCTCCATTGTTATTTCAGGTACCTGCTGTCTCTAATATGCTCAGTTCTAGAGACTGGTTTCAGGCTCTGCTGTCTTTGACCACATCTTATTTCCCTGCTATGTCTCTGTGTATGCCATATAGGAGAGACATTATTTTTTGTTTGCTTTGTTTTGTTTTGGGGTCACACCCAGCGGCACTCAGGGTTACTCCTGGCTCTGTGCTCAGAAGTCTTTCCTGGAAGGTACCGGGGATCCCATATAGGATGCTGGGATTCGAACCACCTTCTATCCTTGATTGGCCGCTTGCAAGGCAAACACCCTAACACTATGCTATAGGAGAGAGATTATTCTGTATGTGTCCTGCTCCTGGCTGACTTCACTCAACATGATATCTCACTACTGTGATTTATTTTTAGATTTAGCATAAGCTGAAATCTGACAGAAGAGACTATATCCTTTTTATTTTTGTACTCTAGTACCTTAAAACTTATTATGCATTCAAAGACTTATGACTTCTGGGATAATAATCATGACCACAAGTTATGATCAGGAGAAACTGGAGGAACCTTCAAAAAAAAAAGGATAGCACTTCAGATCATTTTAGCAGAGAAGTGTGCGTCCACAAGGAGTGAGGGGAATAGTAAGCAAAAAGGACCTCTAAAAGTAATAGTCCATGAAAATTTATAGAACAACAGAGAATATTTTAGATCTAACTCATCTAGACTGGAATTGAGTAATAAAAGACAAAATCATGCAATTTCCCACTATGTGTATGATGAACTGAAGAGTATCATGTTGTGTAAAATCAGCTACAAGGAGAGGGACAGATTTAGAGAGAATGATCTCTCCCCTATGTGGTATATAAGGAAGAATAGTAAGGAAATAGCAAATAGCCATAGGCTACAGAATCTGAGAACTGTATCTACAGAACTGAGCTTATGGCAGTAAGCTGGGGATATTGTGGTTAGGTGGAGACTTTGATACCATGGTGGAGGAAAATGAACACCGATAGTGGGTGTGGGGTTGGAATATTACATCCATGAGATCCCATCACTAACAGTATTATAACACAGAATCCTATATTTTTTAATTTTTTAAAAATAAAAATTAGGGGGCCCGGGAGATAGCATGGAGGTAAAGCGTTTGCCTTTCATGCAAAAGGTCATCGGTTCAAATCCCGGTGCCCCATATGGTCCCCCGTGCCTGCCAGGAGCAATTTCTGAGCATGGAGCCAGGAGTAACCCCTGAGTACTGCCGGGTGTGACCCCCCCAAAAAAAAAAACCACAAAAAATTTAAAAAAAATAAAAATTAGGAAGAAAGTTTTTTAAAAGGAGATGAGATATGAATACAATAAAATAATTTTCATTTATCTCTAAACAACAGAAGATCCTGGAAATTATTAATATATTAAAAGTAACTTTGTATTTTACTTTGGAAAAGTAACATTGATCTTTTTTTTTTTCATTTGATCTATTGCCCCAACTGTGGGAGTTAAAAAAAATAATTAGTAGACTATTACCTAGCCAGACAAGAAGATAGGAAGAAAATCAAGACAAGTGGTTTTTAGAATACAAAATTATGAACTCATAATGATCATTTAAAGATAGAAGTATGAAAAATATAAAAATTATCAGATAGTCTCATAAAAATGTAAGACTAGGGGCATAGTGGGTAGGGCCGTTGCCTTGCACACGAATGACTTGGGTTTGATCTCCAGCATCCCGTATGGTATCTTGTTCCCCACCTGGAGTGACTCCTCAGTGTAGAGCCAGAGCAATCCCTGAGCAATGCCAGATATAGCCCTAAAACAAAGTGAAACAAAACTATATATACATGTACGGATATAAGATGCTTCACAACTTGCTCATCTGTGTGTTTATCTTTGCATTTTGCATTTTTGCTTTCTTTTGGGTGATGAAAAGGAAGGGCAAGTGGGACTTAGGGCCACTCCCAACAGTACTCTGGGCTTACTTATGCATGGCATTAGAGGTCAGTCCTAGCACTACTTGTAGGGCCAAATGTGGTATCATGATCCCAACTGGGGTCAGGCATGTGCTAAGTGCCCCATTCCCTGTACATTTCCAGCCCCATGAATTTGCTTTTTCAATTCAAGAAAGCATTTAACTCATACAATATGCAACACCAGCAAGAGCTCTCCAAAACTAATAACTATACTAAGAAAGGGCTCAAGATAAAGGTATGGACATATTTCCAGAAACTTGGGGTAATTCCACAGCAGTCCAGTGGAGTCTGTGTGACATGGCAAAAGCCATACTCTCAGACCTGAGGCAAAAGATTCATGGAAGCTAGTCTCCTAGAGCAGTCGTAGGTGGAGCAAGGAAATATTCCCCACGTCATGTACTGCTTCTGGGAACGATGATGATTGTTTTTCTTACTCCATGCTACAGTAATCTGGGAACATTGGGTTCTATAGAAACCCATAACATAATTATTTGAGAGCACGTTAATGGTTTTACGAATCACACAGAAACTTCTGAGAATGATTTTTTAGAAAAGAAGTCATTAAAAGAAAATCAACAAATTTTGTTTAAAAACTATCACTAATATTCTTAAGAATAATAAAAGTAAAAAAAAGAATAATAAAAGTAAGAATTATTTAGCCACAGCTTTGGATCAGTTACAAGTTTCTGATAGAAATATCTAGGGAAAAGCCCATAGTACAAAACCTGACAGCTGGAGACACTTTAAGGACTGTGACAGATTCATATGAGTGTCCCTATAATAAGGCAGAAATAGATCTGGAAAAAGAAACAGGATTTTTATGTTCCTAAAATAAAAGCAAAGCACATGATGGTTATATGTAATACAGGGCAAATTATGAGAACCACCTAGATATAGGACTAGACTATGGCCCACTTAGCATAGTATTAACTACACCTGATCCCTTACCTTATACTGGAGTGTATGATGAGGCTGATAATAGAGGAGTGGTGTATGAAGGACAAAGAGTATCTTATTATAAATTGCCCTTTTTTTAGAAATATTAAAAGAGCAATGCCTCTTTAATGTCATCTTACACAGGAACAAAAGGATGTACTAAAAAAGCTGTGGAAGGCTTGGACCAAAGCAGTACATGATTGGAGACCTTAACCTGAACCCCCAGATATAGATTTAAAATGCTGGATCTATAACATATTAAATATAACAAAAAATCCTGCTCACAGCTCAGGCTGGGCAGTCTTCTAAAATCAAGCAAAAATTAACCGCATTAACCACTAGTCTTAGGTGATATAGTTGATACTTACAATCACCAGAGTGCCATTGTTTAGAAATAGTAAGATTAGATCTGATTATTGATAAAGTCAGCATGCCTAGAAAATTGTTAATATGTGTTGAAATGAGAAATCTGTAAATTGGTGTAGTTTGATTTTTTGCCAATATCCTGCTGTTAGATGTATAAATAACCTAGAGAAATAAATGCAGTTGCTCTGAAGTGGAAGGTCAGGTCAAAGCTCTTAGCCACTTTCTGGCACCCAAGACTTTGAGTTTTTTGTTACAGCGACCCCTTGCCCACCTGTCTTCCAAGGAGGACCCTACTGCTTCCCTTCGACGACTGAGCAGTCTGTGGCAGAGTAAAGGGAGTATTGGCATAAATCCCCCTGCAACAGTGTGCAAGACAAGCACACTATCTACTGTTCTATCACTCCAACTTCAGAAGTATAATTTTTAAACAATTAAGGTAATTTGATGCATACACTAGGAGAAACCTAGGGCTAAGGATAACTGACATTTGTGAGACCCTAGAAAAGAGAAAAGAAGGAAAGGAGAAAAAAGAAAGGCACCTAGTTCACATGAGTATCCATTTATTTTGTTTGTAGAGTAGCAATATAATCTTTATTCTCTACACTGAAACAGGTAAGTGGGATTTGATATACGGGTCAAAAAATTAAAGATTTATTTTCTGTCTCTTTTTTTCTCCCATCCTTTTGTGTGGCTTTTGGTCACACCCAGAGACGCTTGGGAGTAAGACATGGCAAAGACTATAGGTAGTTTGGAGATCAAACTGGGGCTAGTAGGATACAAGGCAAGTGCCTTTAGCTCTTGTTTTGTCTCCTTCCTTTCTTTTGTTTAAAGATCTCTAATATCTCATGTTAGATCACCTACTTACTTTTGCTGGGGTTTTTTGCTGATTTTCCCCCTGCCATTCCCTTTGAGGTTGTTGCGCGAAGATGAAGGGTCAAATTTGCCCACTTGGGGTAATCACTGGGATCACATATGGGTGGTTACATATAGTCACACACTCAACTGCAGGACTCATCAGGTAGTGCATTCTTTGACTGTGATGCTTACACACTTGTTTGCCAAGAATTCCTCACTTTGCTACAGTCCACTCAAACTTGGCAACAGTGCTGCAAAGATCACAAATTTTGTTGAGGTGCTTGGAGTCCCAAGCAGCAAGCCCGAAGAGAACATACTTAACACATTGGGGTAATTTTGGTTATCAAACTCAAGACCTCACTCTTGCCAGGCAGGTGTTTTGAACCACTAAGCCATCCCCTAGGGCCTTGTAACTGAAAGCTTAATCATTGCCTGTGAGTTGTAATCTCTACAAGTCAATTTTAGGAACAGCTTTGATCTACAGTTGGAATTGTTATGTTGCTGTTATATGGGAGAAATCATTATATCTAATTGTTCACACTAGTAAACCATTGTGATCCATTAATTTTACTCCTGGAAATTTATTCTGTCCACAAACCCAATAGACAACATTGTAACTATAAGTAAATAGATAAATGATAGATTTTTTTCTACCAGAGAAAATTGAAACTAAGAAAATCAATAAATAAACAATGTTAAATACATTTCAAAAGCTATAAAAACTAAAAATAAATTATTAAGAAGTGGGAAAATGATGAATGCATAATAGTAAATGTAAAAATCATTATAAAATGTATGGGGGCCAGAGCAATAACATAGTGGGTAGGGCATTTGCCTTGCAGGCAGCCAACTTGGGACCTAATGACCTGTGCTAGATTCCGGCATTCCATATGGTCCCTTGAGCCTGCCAGGAGCAATTTCTGGGTGCAGAGCCAGGAGTAACCTCTGAAGGCTTCCCGGTATGACCCAAAAACCAAATAATAATAATAATAATAATAATAATAATAAATTAAACACGCTGTGAATTAAAAAATTCTGGATAGAAATTCACCACAAGGCAGCCTTCCTGTATGACTCTAGAGAGCTGCATTTGAGCTAGCACCTAGTTAACCACATCTGTAAAACTGTGGGATGAATATATAACATTGATGCTTTCCCATCTCCTTCCCTCCTGAAAAAGGCCTATTGTCTGCTGCGGTGTAAGGCAAGGCTAAGACGTGAAAAGGATAATGGGCCATGGAATTTCAGAAATATTTAAGGAGTTTACTAAGAAGGAGAATGCAGGAATGGGGAAAGGTAATTCTTCACAGTAAGAGAGGGAAGAATTTACCAATAAGAGCTCTAAGAAGATCTTGGAGCCTGATCAAGATTAAGAAGCCTGAATGAAGGTTTCAAAGTGACAAAGCAATAGAAAGGACTTCTAACAAAGAGAACATGTGCGAGAACTTCAATCAGAAAGATGGTTAGATGAAAAATACAGTAGATAAGGCACTTGCCTTACCTTCAGACAACCCGGTATCACTTATAAGCACCACCTCCCCCTTTAATATTGTCAAAAGTAATCCCTGAGCAGAGTCATGAGTAAGCCATGAACACAGCCCAAATCACCACCCCAACCCTGCAATAACTTAGCTGAAGAACATTGTAGGTGAATAGGATGGAGGTGGGGTGTTTGCCTTTCATGCAAAAGGTCATCGGTTCGAATCCCGGTGCCCCATATGGTCCCCCGTACCTGCCAGGAGCAATTTCTGAGCATGGAGCCAGGAGTAACCCCTGAGCACTGCCGGGTGTGACCCAAAAACCAAAAAAAAAAAAAAAAAAAACAACAACAACAACAACAAAAAAAACCCAGTAGAGATGGAGCCGGAGCAGTGGTGCTAGTAGTAGGGCATTTGCCTTGTACATGCTAACCTAGGACAGACCGCAGTTCGATTCCCTAGAGTCCCAGATGGTCTCCCCAAGCCAAGAGTGATTCCTAAGCGCATAGCCAGGAGTAACTCGTGAACATCACCGGGTGTGGCCCACAAAAAACTAACAAACAAAAACACAATAGAGAGGACTCAGTGGCAGAATGAGAAGAAAAGCCAAGAGGAAAAAAGTCATTGTGTTTGAGGATAAGGTACATGAAACCATAAAGAACAGAAGAAGGGAAAAAAGAGCTATAAAAATAAAGAAAACATGATGAGGTTTATTGTATAACTTCAAAAGAAATAACTATCTGCATCATAGGTATACTAGAAAGAACAGAAAGAGAGAATGGGGAAGAACTATGGGTCAAGAAATTACAACCAAGGGCCAGAGCAGGGGTCTCAAACTCACGGTCCGCGGGTCTTTTGCGGCCCTCCGTACAACATTTTGTGGCATTAAACATTCGCAGTTCTGTTCGGGGTATGCAAATGTTTCATGTGATTTTTTGCCATTTTTTTCTTACTAATGCGATTTTCATTACGAATATTGGTAAGCGAAATCCCTTATGCGGCCCTGCCTCACCCCGACTTTGCCTCCTGCTGCCCCCAGTTAAATTGAGTTTGAGACCCCCGGGCAAGAGCATATGCCAGTACAGCATAAAGAGTATTCGCCTTGCAGAGCTAGGAGTAACACTGAGTAGTACCAGGTATGGCTCCAAAACAAAACAAAACAAAACAAAACAAATTACTGCTGATATTTTTTTTTCTCACTGAGGATCTAATCATATACCCAGATTAAAGAAGCAAACAAAACACATCCAAATAGAGAAACACCAATACACCTTATATTGCATTTGTGAAAGTCAAAAATAGAGCATCAAGAAAAAATATTTACCTTTTAAAAGGGAATCCCCAAATATAAGATATAAACACGGATTCTTAGAACAGCCCTGATCCCAAAATATAGGGGGAAGGGGCTGGAGAGGTAGTGTAGCTGAGAGAAAGTTTGCCTTTCATGCTGCTGACCCAGGTTCAAGTACCCAGCAGCTCCCTGTGGTACCCCAAACACACCAGAAGTAATTCCTGAGCTTGAAGACAGGAGTAACCTCTGAGCATTGTTCGGTGTCACCCAACCACCCTTCCAAAAAAGGTATAGAGAGAAGGATCAAGAAGGAAAGAAATTAAGCAAAAAAGTATGAAGAGGTAAATTGTCGATCTCAGTTATGTAAGTGACTAAATAATCAAGCCAGAGAGTTAACAACGCTGAAAATATAAAATCCAAACAACAACCAAACTTAAAAATGAGCATTTCAAGGAGGTATCTTGAGGAGATGGGAGGGAACCTGGGGACGTTGGCGGAGGGATAGGTGCTAGAACACTGCATACCTAGCATTCAAGTATGAATAACTCTGTAAAACACAGGACTTTAATAAAATGAAAGACATTATGATAATAATGCCCAGAGACGATAGAGATGAGGGCCAGAAGGACCAGTTCACAGTGTGAAGCTCACCACAAAGAGTGGTGAGTGCAGTTAGAGAAAGAACTACATTGACAACTACCATAACAATGTCAATGAGTGAGAGAAGTGCAAGACCTGTCTCGAATACAAAGAGATGGCTGATGAGGGTCATTGGTGGTGTGAATGTTGCACTGGTGAAGGGGGTGTTCTTTATATAACTGATACTCAGCTACAATTACGTCTATAATCAAGGTGCTTAAATAAAAATATTAAAAAAGGGGGCCGGGCGGTGGCGCTGGAGGTAAGGTGCCTGCGCTAACCTAGGACGGGCCGCGGTTCGATCCCCCGGTTCCCCATATGGTCCCCCGTTTCTGCCAGGAGCGACTTCTAAGCAAATAGCAGGAGTAACCCCTGAGCGTCACCGGGTGTGACCCAAAAACCAAAAAAAAAAAAAAAATTAAAAAATAAAAATAAAAAAGTAAAATAATTATAAATATGTATTTATATATTTATAAATATATTTACTTATAGATTTATAAATACATTTATTTATATATTTATAAATATATTTATAAACATATTTATCTATATATTTATAAATTACAAATTTATAAATATATTTCAAAATATATAAATAATTATTTTTAAATGTTTGTAATGATAAATATTTATGCATAAATAGATTTTATTTATGAAAAATAAATAGATATATAAATTTAAAACATTAATATTTTTAGAGAATTACCAAAATCCAAACAGTAGATCTAGCATATGAAACCCTAAAAGCCAGAAGGAAACTGTATGATACAGTCACTGGACAAATAGGTAACCAAATAAGATGGTTTGATCCAGCTAGATTATCACTCATATTTGAAAGAGTTGACACAAGCTTCACAGACAACTGCAAAATCAATGCATAAATATTAAACCAAACCACTAAATTATTGAAGGCTCTTGAGCAGTTTGGTGGTGAAGAGGTGTGGTATTCTGTACATTAAAAATCAAAAACACTATTGTAACCGAATCATCTAAACTACAATTAAATTTAATAAAAAATATATTTTTTAAATCTTTTTTTTTGGGGGGGGTCTCACTCGGCAGTGCTCAGGGGCTACTCCTGGCTCTATGCACAGAAATTGCTCCTGGCAGGCACGGGGACCATATGGGGCACCGGGATTCGAACCGATGACCTTTTGCATGAAAGGCAAATGCCTTACCTCCATGCTATCTCTGGGGCCCCTAATAAAATATTTTAAAAGAAAGACATTAAACTATTTGGAAGCAACAAGGAACACAAACATAAAATGCATAAACATAATGAAGTCTAAATTTATAAACTTGAACTTCGCTTTGAACTTGGAGGAAATATAAACTCAGATCTTCAGAGGTAAATTATATGGTAATCCCAAAACAAACACACAGAAGGCATTTTTAAAAAAAGAAGCAAATGAAACCTGCCCACTACATAAAAGGTAAATATAAAAGAAGAGAGGGGGGAAATAAAAGGTGAAAGAAACAAAGACAAACTCTTTAGACACTCAAAATCTAATAAAGAAATGTAAATAAATTCTTTTATTGAAATACTTTTATTTAACATTAGTGCTCTGAACTCACCAGTCAAAAGACAAGACAGGTTAGATTACTAAACCTTGTGCTATTTAGAAGAGACATTGTTGAACTGTTGCCATGTACAGAGTAGAAAGCAACCATACAGACAAATAAGATTAAAAAAAAAAAGCTGAGATAAGGCCAATCTATAGTACAGTGAGTAAGCTATTTGACTTACAACCCCTATTTTAAAGAAACAAAATCACTCAGTGCCCTCTGGAAATATTCTTTATTTAAAAGAAAAAACAGTAATCATACCACTCCACACAATTGCACCCATGGTTCCTACCATCATCTGAGATCATTTCAGTCTCCTAAGAAAGTCATATTACCACTTTGGGAAACTTTATTCCAAACCTTCAAAGAGGATCTTTTACCTATTCTCAAGCTCTTCCATAAAGAAGAATTCTTTGTCAAAGAAACAAGAATTCTTCCAAATAATTTCTACGAGACTTACCTTACCTTGATAACAAAAATAGAAACAATACCATGGGGCCGGGTGGTGGCGCTGGAGGTAAGGTGCCTGCCTTGCCTGTGCTAGCCTAGGAAAGACCGCCATTCGATCCCCCGGTTTCCTGTATGGTCCCCCACGCCAGGAGCGACTTCTGAGCGCCTAGAAAGGAGTAACCCCTGAGCGTCACTGGGTGTGGCCCAAAAACCAAAAAAAAAAGAAACAATACCAAAATAAAGGGTGGGGGAGATCTAGACCCATACCTCTAACAGATGCAAAGGTTTTCAGAATATTAGTGAACTGAATCCAATATACATTTAAATGAGCATACATTAAGATCAACTGGAATTTATTCTAGTTTTGCAAGTTTGGTTCAGTTTGGGAAAAGTCAATTAATATACTATATCAATGACAGAAAATATAGAATTCATAAATTATTAAAGGTTTCAACAAAATCTAACACCCATTTATAATTAAAACATTTTCTTCAACTAAACAGGGATAAACAAGAACTTGCTTCACACAGTAAAGTTCATATATAACTGGCACACAGCTAATACAATAATAACCATAAAAGCTTTTCATGGCATTTTTCAAGGACATAGCATAAATGGTATCAAAATTTGTATGACATCATCATAGTTTCAAAATAGGTGAAGCAATTCCAAGAAAAATGAAGATGTAAAGCATTGTTGCATTTTGGTTTTGGGGTTTGGGAAATTGGATTGCACCTAGAAATGCTTAGGGTTTACTCCTGGCTCTGTACTCAGGGATCTTTCCTGCTCAGGGGACCTTTTGTAGTGCTGAGGATTGAACCAGGGTCAACCACATACAAGGTGGTACCTTACCTCCATATCTCCTGTAATATCTCTCAGCCCTATTCCTCTTAAATTAGAAGCATTTACAACAAAAAACACAGAAATTTTTGTTTTAAAACATTATATCAATACCATGTAATTATTTTCTGATTCTGTTATTGAGAAACATTTTTTTTAACTTTTAAGTATCCCATATTAAGTATTTTTTCATCACTACGTAAAATGCATCCCAGGGCTCTATATCACATTGAGTGGTATAACTATTTCTTATGTTTATTTAGAGGGAACTTCTTTCTATCTCCATTAATCATTTCATTTCCTCTATAGTTGATTAGAATTGTTTTAGTTATTTGTTTTATATACCCACAACCAAAGCTATTATTAGAGCCACCAAGATAGAATGCTGACAAATCCATTTCTATAATTAATGTCTACTCAGATATTGGAAATTTTATAGCTAATACATGGTGATATGAAATATTAATAATCCTCTTCTATGAAGGATATTGAGTTTACAGTGCAGAAACACCAAGAGGAAAACCATAGAGTGAAGGAAAGTTAATTTCTAACTTCCTCGATAATACAGAGATAGCACTCAACTATGTATAAAAAGATAAGATATTTTATTCCAAATATAGATCACTAGTTTTTAACAACAGAATTATAACTGTTAGGGTAGAAGAAGAATTAGGTAAAGTGCAGAGCAGAGCAAAAATACACCAGTGGCTTATGGTGGAAAACAAGGATTCAGGGCAGGTTGAGCAAGGACAGAGTTTGAGTAGAAAAGAAAGACAAAGACACACACATAGTCTTCAGAGACACAATAAACTAGGGCATTTTGACATGGCTCAAAAATGTATAAAACTCTGATGTTTATGTTTTGCTATAAATAATAGCATGCGAAGCACATATATGACTGACCTTAACTGTATCCACTACAAGAATTCTAACCGTAATCTTTTATTTTCTTTAAAGTCTGTGTCACAGGGACTGGTGAACTAATATTATGAGTATTGCATGCAGCTGACCTGGGTTTGATCCCCAAGAGAAGCGATCACTGAATTTATAGCCAGAAGTAAGCACAGCCAAGTAAGGTCCACCCCCCCCCCAACATAAGAACATAAAATAATAAATTCTGTGTTTCTTGGATTTTGAGAGGATGGGGGTATCCCAAGCAGTGTTCAGGTTCTCAGCCAACTCTCCAGCAGTTCTGTATCATAGCCTGAGAATGCACAGGGGTTCAGGTCTTTCAGTGATGAGAGCCACCACAGCCAGACTGATGCTTGGAACCTACAGGGTCTCACTGATAATGTTCAATGTTATGTGACATCGTAGATTGAGTCCAGGTTGGGTGCTTTCAAAACCTGTGCCTATCACTCCAGCCTTTCTTGGATTCTTTTTTATTAAGTTATTTAAATAAATAAACATCATTGTTATTATAAGTTTTTCCCCCACAGATACGTTATTCATAATTGAATTTCAGTCATACAATGTACAATACCCTTCACTAGTGCACACTTCCCATCACCAGTCTCCCCAGCTTTTCCTCACCCTCCCCAGGCTGCCTATGGAGCAAACATCTCCATCTCCTTCTGTCTTCCTCTCTGTCTCTCTCCCTCTCTCTGTCTCTGTCTGTCTGTCTCTCTCTCATTCATCTCCCCCCCCTTAGACACTGTGGTTTGCACTACTGTTACTGAGGGGTATCATACCTACCACTTTATCATTTTTCAGCACCCAGTCCTTGTCCAGAGTGATCATGTCCAACTATCATTGTCATATTGGTCCCTTCTCTAACATTCTATTTGTATGAAGATTACTATATAGTCTGGTCCTCTGGGTCCTCATATCTATTGTCTCTGGATATTATCACCATGCTATCTTTTACTTTTATATCCTACAAATGAATATGATCCTTCTATGTCTATCCCTCTTCCTCTGAGTTATTTCTCTAAGCATAATACTCTACATAACTATCCATGTATAAACAAATTTCATGACTTTACTTTTCCTAATAGCTGCCTAGTATTCCATTGTGTAGAGTAGATGATGTACCAGTTTTATTTAGCCACTCATCTATTCTCAGGTACTTGGGTTGTTTCCAAATTCTATTGTGAATAGTACTACGATGAATATAGGGATGCAGAGGGCTTTTCTACATTGTGTTTTTGGGCTCCAAGGGCATATTCCTAGGACCAATATTGCTGGGTCATTTCAAAACTTATATTCTAGGTTTTAAGGAATATCTTGGATTTATTTACAGTAGGTTATTACCATTTATATTATTTTATATCATACTCATATATCATATATTTTACATTACATATTATTACACAATATTATTATATTATATATTATTATATATATTTATTTACCATTAATAGGTTCTCAACTTATTTGGCCTACTATCTCCTTTTTCACTTGACAAAGACATACACAATGCTCACATAGAAATTAAAAATGAACAAGCAGAAACTGAGCCACAATAATGGCATCTGTGGTCACCAACATCACCCCTGACCAGTATAAACTTAGTTTCCAACAATATGTCACTTTTGAGAGATTTTGAGTCCTCAATTCAAAACAGGATTCTTATAGTTCTTTTAAAGTTATTTATTGGGGCTGGAGTGGTGGCACTAGAGGTAAGGCATCTGCCTTGCAGGCACTAGCATAGGATGAATCACGGTTCAATCTCCTGGTGTCCCATATAATTCTCCCAAGCCAGGAGCGATTTCTGAACGCATAATCAGGATTAACTCCTGAGTGTCAACGGGTGTGGCGCCCCCCAACGGTATTAACTATTTCACCGGGATGCCTATCCCATGCAAAAAATGGAAAACAGGGATCATTTTGTGTTAGAAATATCCAGCCTCCAACTTCTCAGAGCAAGGTGTAGAAAAGCCAGCAATAGATTCTTAGGATCTGCAGTCTATCCTCAGAAACTTCAAAAGCAAAATAGAATATTTCACGGAAGAGAAACATCTTAATTTTAAATATATATGTGCATATGAATATCTTTTTTTTAAATGATAGTTTCTTTAGAAATCATTCAATAGCAAAACTGACATTTGCCTAGAATAATGGATCTAGTGTAGAGAGCTGCTGGTCATGCATTTACCTGCAGGATGGGTCCCTGGTGAGGCAGAATAGATATATGAGCACTGAGAGGCAAATGGAATAGTGTCACAAGGAGTTTAGTAACTGCAATACTGCAGAGACCAATTGCTCCTTATTGATGGAATTCATGCTTCAGGGAAAACAGGTAATATAGCGTGATGATACTTTTATGTGAAGTATCTGAACAAAGAAAAAGGAAAGAAATTTTTTATTTTTATACATTACTCAATTAAAATTCTAGAAGCTAAATGTTTTCTTTTTGGAATATTTTAGCCACATCAAAATATCATCATGTAAATAGTACAGAGATACTTCAACTGAGGCATTATCTGAAATAACAGCATGCTAGAAACATTCAGTTCAGGAAAGTTATATGCATGTGTATAGTACACACAATGAAATAGGACTAAGTTATAAGAAAAATTCCCTTTCATTTTCTGTTATATAGATGAAAGTAGAGTGTCATGCTGAGTGAAGTTAGTCAGAGGTAGAGAAGAAAATTCAGAATGATCTCATCTATGTGTGGAATATAAAGGAAGATAGCAAAAGAATTAAAAATGATCAATGGCAACAGCCCTGGATAGCAGTACTGCAGAACCAAGTTTGCCAATGGGGTGGGAGGAATGGGAGAGAGGACCTGGGGAACACTGATAAAAGGACATGACTACTCTGGTGGTGGCTGTAGTATTGGAACAGTGTATGCCCGAAACACTACTGTTAATAGTATTGAATAGTACAGTGCATAAGTTAAGATATATATGCATATGTATATATATATATGTATATATATACATATATATATGTATATATATATATACAAAGGAGCAAAGAAAAATAGAAGAAATACATTCACTGGAGCTGATGAAGAAACTAAAGATTGAATGTACATAAAGAGAGAAATAAAGTGGTAGGGGTTAGTGATGAGGTTAGGATTTTGTTTTGTTTTGTTTTGTTTTGGGGCCACACTTGCCAATGCTTCTCATCATCTGTAAAATTATAGACTCTTGCAAAATCACTTTTCCTTTTTCTTTCCACCTTTTTTGAGTTAACTAGCATGAGTATCCTTAATTACATCAACCCTACCCCTTAGATGATTTATGTTAAACTTTGGCTAATAAAAACAGAAGGGAAAGCAACAGAGAGCTAGAAGCTTGGCTGATTCAGTAAGATCCAAGAGGCTGCTCAATGCCCCCTGGCTGAAATGCACTTTCTCCTGTGATGCCATCTGGTTTCTTGTGCGATGTCCTTGCTGCCAACCCGTCCATTCCACGGTTGGCTCAAACAAAAACAAGGTAATACCACAAACTGCAGGTTGGAAGCAGCATTCCCGCCCCCCACAAACCCAGCAATCCTCACTAAATGGCCATCCTATGCCAGAGATTGTGGGTTTGTTGCCCACTCTGCCACTTTTATTAGCTGAAGTTTAACATGAATTGTCTGAGGCGCAGGATTGATGTAATTAAGGGTATTTGTGCCAGTTAACTCAGAAAAAATGAAAGGAGAGAATTTTTATAGGTGATTTTATAGGTGTCTATAATTTTACAGATGATAACAAATGCTGAGGGGTTACTTTTGGCTCTGCAATGGGATGCTAGGTGCAATGGGATGCTAGGTGCAGTGGATGTAAGGTAAACACTCTGCTACATTTTCACCCCAGAATCAGAGTGATAGCTCCTCACTCCAATATAAGTCAAGAAGTAAAGAAACCTCAGCAGTAATACCAAAAAGAGAAGTGCCTGTGTTTTTTCTTTTCGTTTTGAACCACATCCAGTGGCCCTCAGGCATTACTATTGGCTTTGCACTCAGAAGTTACTTCTAGCAGGCTCAGGGGACCATATGGGATGCTAGAGATCAAACACAGGTTGGCCATATGTAAGGCAAATGACCCTACCCACTGTGCTATCACTCTAGCCCTGCTTGTATTCTCTTTTTGATCAGGTGATGGTTACAAGAGTGAATTCGATTTTGGTAATTTGCTGAACATATGACTTATGCTCCTTAGTAATTTTAGTTCCCCTTCCATCCCCCTCATTTTTGTCTTATCTCCAAGAAAATCAGCTCCTCAAGAAATTGTAACAGCTGTAGTTTTCTTCTTTTACATTTTACCAACACATGACATGTGCATGGTCAGGGAATCAACATTTTTCAAAAATGGTTTTAGGACCTGGAGAGGTAGCACAGCAGTGTTTGCCTTGCAAGCAGCTGATTCAGAACCCAAGGTGGCTGGTTCAAACCCCGGTGTCCCATATGGTCCCCCGTGCCTGCCAGGAGCGATTTCTGAGCAGATAACCAGGAATAAACCCTGAGTACTGCCGGGAGTGGCCCCAAAACAGAAAAAACAAACAAA
>PVKC010011840.1:0-24289 GCA_004027635.1 Crocidura indochinensis | reverse complement strand
TGGCAAAGTTTTACAATTGTCATTGAGCAGCAGATGGATAATTGCCTCCTACATATCAACAACAACCCAGCAGAGAAAAACAAACATCCAAGAGTGAATTCTCCCTGGCTAAGTGTATCCTGACTGCACAATAGACAGAACACTGTATTCTATACCAATCACCTCCCAAGTGTACATCAAGAGCTCTGTGGTTGAGTGCCCTAACTCCCTGGTACAGTTTTCCAGCCACCTCCTGTAAAGTAGCAAGTAAAGGACTGGCCTGCACCAAACACAACACATCAGGGAGCTATAAAATCATTGGTATCACATCTCTATTAATACAGCCCACAAGCAATGAATGGATATATTCCCATTTCTTAGAGAATAAAGCAACTAGAACAATGAAAAAAATGAAAGCAATTTTCCAATGTCAACAATGGGTGACTAAAGTCCACTAAAATCAACAAATATATCAAACTTTTTAAATTTGCCTGAAGAGTTGAGAAAACCAATACAAGTGATACTGATGTAAAAGTACTTTTGAAAAGAGAATCGGTGAATTTTAAGACAATTAATTTTACAAAAACCAAACTAAGTAGATAATAATAATAGAGGGGGATAAGTTTCAAGGGGATTTAGCTACATTGATGATATAAAAAAGTGCTATGGCTAAATATCTATGATTAACTATGATTTCATAGAGTTAACTAGGCTAGAAACTTGACATAAAAACTTTAACAGCTACTCTTTAAAAAGGTGCTTACCATTATGGAAAACTAGGAACACAGGTTAAGGGAAGTTGGCACTGGTGGTGGGATTAATGGAAGAATACTGTATATTTGAAACTCAAATTTTTAGACAGACAATAAAGTAAAATTAGAAAAATTCAAATATATAACAAAGGGGGCTTGGATTTTAGAGGTAGTAGAGAGGTAAAACAATTACCTGGAATGTATCTGATCCAGGATTGTTACCCAGAACCTCATATTGTCTCCTGAACCCTTCTAGGAACGATACCTGAACACAGAATCAGAAGTAAGCTCTGCCTAGTGCTGGGTGCACCCCCCACTAAAATAAATTTAAAAATCACCTAAAATATTCAGTAGAATAAATGAATAGTTTTAACAAGAGGCAAAGTCCTTGAAAGCAGAATGGACAAAGTTAAATCAAACCATTACCTGAAAGATATAGTACATTTTTATAAATATAAACAATTGAAAAATAATTTCCATAAAACATAAAAATAAAATAGATATCATTGACAATCTCTGCAGAAAAAATATAATCATGGTAAGCTCAAAAGGAGAAGAAAGAGGGAGAGATCATGAATAGTTAATTGGAGAAATAAAACATGAGAACTTCCCTAATTAAAACATGTATTTGAGAGGCCTAAGGTGTAGAAATTTGTAGCTTCTAAGGTATAGTGAATACCTAAAAATCTAGTTAAACAACACAAATAACCATGTACATAGCAAGTTTTTTATTTATATTAATAGTTTAAGTGCCAAAGGACTACATTCTTCTGAAGGCACAGAGTGGCTTAATGGATAAGGAAACAAAATGCAACACTCTGTGCTAAGAAGAGATACACTCTATCACTTAGAATAAGCAAAAGCACAGAATGAATGTTTGGAAAACAATTATATAGGCTAATGTACACTCCAAAGAACAAGGATGCCCTTACTTGGCCATTTCAAAGAAATAGGCAAAAATATGTAAAATAATCATCTAGTCAATGATAGGCAAGTAGAAAAAGCTGGAGAGAGCCATACTTCTGTTAGGACAACTAGCATTCAATATAAAGAAAGTAATTTAGGAAAGGGACTCAAGAAATCATGCTATCAACATATGTGTACCAAATGAAGAGATAAAAGATTACAATTTTGGGGGGGGCCAGAGATATAGCATGGAGATAAGGCATTTACCTTGCATGCAGAAGGACAGTAATACAAATCTCAGCATCCCCTATGAACCCCTGAGACTGCAAGGAGCGATTTTTGAGCATAGAGCCAGGAGTAACCCCTGAGCACTGCCGGGTGTGACCCAAAAACCAAAAAAAAAAAAAAATTATAATTTTTGATCACAAACCTAAATAAGCACTTTGATGGAAGCATAATTATAGGCAGATACTTTACTCTTTCACTCTGGCATTGATCAACAAGACTATTAATAAAGATACAAGAGTCCTAAATAAGGAATTAGAAATCCGAAGTTAAATGACATATATGCAGATTCCCATCTTCAAACCATTTTTTCTCTAATTTTCTCTAACAAACACAGAATGTTGTCCAGATAGATTACCTACTAGGACATGGCTAAAACATACATAAATGTGCAAATATAGAAATCTACCAAATATTCTCAGAACACAATGCCATGAATGTAGAAATTAACCATTAAAGGATAAAAAAATCTAATACCTGGAAGCTAAACAAAACACTGCTAAATAATAACTGGATTAAGAAGACAAAGAATTAGTAAAAATAATTATTTAAACTAATAAAAATGAAAAATACAATTATTAGAATCTATTGGATATAGCAAACAAGAGTTGTACTGGGAAAGGTAATAGGGATTTATAACCATACATGCCACATTAAGGGGAAAAAAGAAAAAAAAAACTCCCAAACTCATGTTTAAAATACCTGAAAAGTAGAAACAAACAAATCACAAAACTTGTACAAGAAATAAAATAAAACCTAGAACAAAAATAAATCATATAGAAATTCAGAAGCAACAGAGTCACTAAACCAGGAGTTTTTATTTCAAGTATAAATAACATAGACAAATACAAACCTTTGACTAAACTTACTAGGGGAAAAGAGAAAATGTCAAAATGAATCATATCATATCAAATATTAAAGGGGAGAAATTATACCAGATCCCTTATAAACCTAAGATGTTATGAGAAAATACTATGCATGGTATTATATAGTTAACCCGGAGAATTTAAAAAAATAGAATTTTTTCCCCACCTAACTTCATTACTTTCAAACCCAGATCATTATTTTGCTTTTTAGAATCATATAATCTCTTGAAACTTATCAAGAAGAAAATAAAAAATTTACAGGCAATAATAAGCATGCTAAGTATCATGCTAAGTGAAGTTGGTAGGAAGGAGAAAAACAGAAACATATCTGGGATAAAACGAAGCATAGCCATGGAATAACATATGTCCAAGGCAATATAAACAAAGAGCATGAGAACTGATTTGCAGTAGAAAGCTTGTCACTGTTTGAGCAGAGGAGATAGGTCAGGGAAGGGAACACTATGACAATGATACAGGGGAAGTGCTTAATTACCTTGAAAGAGAATAGTGTGTTGAAAGTAAGTTATATAAAATTATATCAGCAATAGTACTTGTAAGTAAAAGTAAAGAGAAAAAGAAAGAGGAAAAGGTGTCTGTCATAGAGGCAAACAGGGGTGAGGTGATGAGAGGGAAACTGAGGCTTTAGTGGAAAAAGGAGGATACTGGTGAAGGTATTGGTATTAAGAAATTGTATGGGGGCCAGGCGGTGGCGCTGGAGGTAAGGTGCCTGCCTTACCTTGTGATAACCTAGGACAGACCGCGGTTCAATCCCCCGGTTCCCCATATGGTCCCCCGTGCCTGTCAGGAGCGACTTCTGAGTGCATAGCCAGGAGTAATCCCTGAGCGTCACCGGGTGTGGCCCAAAAACAAAAAAAAAGAAAAAAAAAAGAAATTGTATGCCCAGAGCTCAATAATAAATAACTTTTTAGCTATGTCATTCATGATGATTTAACTAAAAACATAATGTATTCAAAATCAAAAGTCCTGATCTAGATTGGTTTACTGGTGAATTCAACTAACCCTTACATAGAGATTTACTAACTTTCAGAAGCTAGAACAGGAATTCTTTATAACAGTTACCTTAGAGCCAATATAAAACTAATACATATAGTAGATAAACTACTAAAAACAAATTTTATACCAAATTCTCTGTTAAGTGGTAATGCAGAATCCTCAAGAAATTATCATTAGGGGCCGGAGAGATAGCAAAGTGGCAAATTGTTTGCCTTGCACGTGGCTGACCAGGGGCAGACAAAAAAAATTGGGTTCAATTCCAGACATTTTATATGGTCCCTCGAGTCTGCAAGGAGTGATCTGAGCTCAGAGCCAGGAGTAAACCCTGAGCACCACTGGATGTGGCCTAAAAACAAAAAACAAAAATTATCACCAAATTAAACAATATATCAAAAGAATCATATACCACAATCAACTTGGATTTATTTCAGGAATAAAAGGATTATTCAAAATATGCAAATCAATTAATGCGCCACATCATTAAAAGAAAAGGTAGAAAATGTATGATCATATTAATTGATGTAGAGAAGGTTGAACAATAGTCTACATTTGTTCATGATGAAATCCCTCATGAAATCATGGGAGAAGCTAAAGCAAGTACAAAAATATATATACATTTATATTTATTCACATTTGCCCAGATATAGAAACAATCTTAATTCTAAACCACTGGTGAGTGGATAAATATGTGAACATCACAATAGAATAGTACTGGCGTAAAAGAAGACATGAAATCCTGCTTTTTGTTACAATATGGAAGGAAATGAAGGAGGTAGGCTTTGTTAAACAAAGTAAGACAGAGAAGCATGACAAATGCTAGACAATATCTCTCATATGTGGGATACCAAGAAACAAACAAACAAAAAAGATAGTTAAAATGATAGGAAAAGTCTAAAGAAAACAAACTCTAAAACTCTGAACTCAAAACTGAAGATACTAAATGTAACATACACTGATGGAAGGAATTCAGTGGAAGGATATTGGCACTTTGTTGGTAGGTTTGATATGGTAAAGTACCCTTCAAATGTATAAACATATATAGTCTTGTAACCAAAACAACCTTGCTAAAATTTTAAAATAAAATAAAATAAATGTGAGAATTAATTTTGTTGTTGTTGAAGTATAAAATGAAGGGATATCTATGGTAAAACTCAAGTGCGCTTTTACAATTAAACCTACTTGGGTTTGATCAAACCCTACTTTGGTTTGATCCCAGCACCCCATATGTTCCCCTGATCCCCAAGAGGAATAATTTTCAAGTGCAGAATAAGGTTGCACTTCCCCAAAATGATTAGTGTAGAGGCTGAAAAGATAGTACAAAGGGTAAGGTGCTTGTCCTGATGTGAATGATCCATGTTAGGTACCCCAGAACTGTATGGACGCCTTCATGTGTGATTCTTCAGTGCAGAGCTAGAAGTATACCCTTAGCACTGTAGTGTGCCAAACCTTTACACACAAGAGAAAGCTAGTAGATTATATGCCACCAAGCAGAAAGAGTAATCAGTTGACATATTTAACGTCTCCTCTACTTCAAACTTTGAATTATTTTCTTTGTGATAAATCTGTGCAGTTCATCTTGGCAGTGTTGCATTCAGAAAGCATATTGGCCTCCCCACACCAGTGGAATCCCATTTTTTTTCTTGGATTAAATTTCTTTGCTAGTGCTACTTAATAGTTATTTGTTTTTAAACTCCATGGTACTTTTTATTTTTATTTGTGGGGGGTTTCGGGCCACACCCGCTTGATGCTCAGGGGGTTGCTCCTGGCTAAGCGCTCAGAAATTGCCCCTGTCTTGGGGGGACCATATGGGACACTGGGGATAGAACCGTGGTCCTTCCTTGGCTAGTACTTGCAAGGCAGACACCTTACCTCTAGCACCACCTCACTGGCCCTGGTAATTTTTATTTTTTATAACTTGAACCTTTTTTTTCCTTTTTGTAAAAAAATTATTTCTCTACTGGGCTTTTAGTATTAGAAACATGCTATTTAAAGCACAGCTGGAAAAGAAATTAACTCAAGAAAATGCATCAATAAATGAAGAAAAAAAGAGCATGTTTGGGAATAACTTGATTATTAGCTATGTCAGGAGGATTTTGTATTTGATTTATCTATATAAAAACAAGCGAGTTCATTACCCAGGGGTGCCACAACTTGCTGTATTACTTATCACTTATGGCCTCCCTCTGTCCATATCATCTGCCTTCCATAGCAATGTTGAAACAAAATTTTAATACTGAAACCGTCTTCATGCCCTGACATGACAAGCTTTTGTAAAATGCCAAGTCTCCCTCACCTATTCACTTCCTGCCTTATCAACACAAGAGAAACAATGGGGAAGAGGTAGAAAGGCACAGAAACTAGCAAACCACCAAGGATAATGTAATAGGGTTATGTGGAAAACCAAAGTTTCCAACAAAACAAGAACTGACCTCTAGAAAATGTGACTCAAAAGAGAATAAAACTAGCTTCTAGAGCTGTGTGTTTTTACTATTTACAAAATGCTTTCTCATATATATAACTTACAATATTGCACTGAGGCTTCACAAATAAAAAATGAATGCAACGATACAAGTAAATGTTAAGAAATACACTGAGTACAAATAAATGCAAATAAAAATTAAAAAATAAATACAATTACCCAGTGAGGCTTTACAAATAAAAAAAATGTGACTCTAAGACTAGGGAGATTAGTTCAAAATACAGGTGAAAATACATACTTTGCACATGGGAAGCCCTGGTTTGAACCCTGATACCTGCATTAGGTGATTCCTTAGGCATTGAGCCAAAACTAAAATCTGAGCACTACCAAGAATGACGCAAAATCAAGAGAGAGAGAGAGAGAGAGAGAGAGAGAGAGAGAGAGAGAGAGAGAGAGAATGAAAACCAAATCAACTAACCAACCAAACAATCACCAATCAACCAACTAACAAAAGAACACAGGATTAACAAGAAAGTCAACTGTCAGGATAAATGAAGCCATGACATTTTCCTACACATGGATGGACAAGGAAAGTGTTACGTTGAGTGGAATAAGTAAGAGGGAGAGAGACAGACACAGAGTAGTTTCACCCAGCTATGGGATTTAAGAAAAAATAAGAGACATTATTGCAATAATTCACAGAGACAACAGAGATGAGTCTGGAAGGACAGGCCACAATATGAAACTTACTACAAGGAGTGGTAAGGGCAGTTAGAGAAATAACTACAGTAACAACAATCAAGATTTATGGTAGTGAGTGAGAGAAATAGAGTGCCTGTCTAGAATACAGGTAGGTGGAGGGGAGTAGGGAGATGTGCGGACATTGTTGGTGGGAGGGTTGCACTGGTGAAGGTGGCATTCTTTTTTGTAACTAAAACCCAATCATAATCATATTTGTAATCATGGTGCCTAAATAAAGATATTATCTAAAATACGTATAATTTCATGTTTTAAAAAGTTATTTTTTGTATATCATCTATTGTTATTTGTCTCCATTATCTCATTGTTTTCTGCTGAATGAGCATTTATAAATAAGTCTCTCAAGAACTTAAAAAGTAACTTAATATATGAGTAAAGAAGTAACATAATTGAACTAGGATCTATAGCTACATCAACAATGTAAATAACTCCAAGAATTAATAAGTAGTGTAACATGAGTTGTTAGATAACTGGATAAAGAGGTAAAGTTTTGTTTCTACTTTTTTAATATGACTCAGGAAATATTGGGGCCCGGAGAGATAGCACAGCGGTGTTTGCCTTGCAAGCAGCCGATCCAGGACCAAAGGTGGTTGATTTGAATCCCGGTGTCCCATATGGCGTCCCCATGCCTGCCAGGAGCTATTTCTGCGCAGACAGCCAGGAGTAACCCCTGAGCACCGCCAGGTGTGGCCCAAAAACCAAAAAAAAAAAAAAATGACAGGAAATATTAGCCTTTGGATAAAATTAAATTCTATTCCTACAAAAAGTCACAGTAGAGTTGGCATATCAAGTATGAGCTGACATATCACAATTCTAATCCTTCCAAATGGGTGATCTGTAAGCCTGCATGAGCTTTGTGCACATATGTACAGCTTTGTTCTAGGGTCCAAATTTCAAGTTATATTACTAATCTACTATCATATGTTTGCAGTAGCTGTTTTTAAGAATTTATTCTGGAACAGTGGATCATTAATTTTTCTTTAGTTCCCAATTAGTCCTCATTCTAGATTATTATATCTTTGTGCTTAAGCCTTAAATTTTAAATTATATATCATTTTGACCTTATTTAGGTGAGAGGAAAGTAACTTAGAAGTGCTCTTAACTATGATGAAGTCAAGGTGGATGGGAACTTTTAGTTCAGCAGTGGGAAAGGAATATATCACCTGCTGCGCAGTCTGATATTTCATTTTCACATCATATGCTTCTTTCTAGGTGGAAAATCAGGGAGCATAGCATCCTCAAGTCTGCTTTTGTACTTTCTATGGCACAAAATATGTGAAGTGTCTAAATTTTATTATTGTAATTTTTATGTTCATTTTTAATTGGATGTCCAACCCAGTAGTGCTCAGGGTTTATTCCTAGTTCTCTGCTCAGGGATCATTTCTGACAGTGTTTGGAAGACTGTATGTGATACTGAAAATCAAGGACAATATAAACACTTTACTATACTACCTCTCAGACTTCTGGAATGATTGATTTTATTGGAAACTTAGAAGAATAAGTTGAATTGCCTTTTTCCCATACCCTACTCTTTCATTTAAAATATTATTTCTATTCTCACAAAGCAATATGTGTGGTTCAAGACTTTGAAATTTCTTTTAATATAGCATGCCCTTACCAGATGTGCAAATATATCTACATTAAACTGAAAATTGTCAGAAGAAATAAATACTCACCTGTGTAAATTATACTCTTCTATAAATTTTAATAGTAAGATAATATTTGGCTCCTGTCCATCTTTATCAAACTGCTGGTTTCATTCTGAATGAAGATTAAAAAAACTATTGTTTGTTGGCTTCCCTCCAAGATTTTACCACTCTGGAATGTTCCAAATCTACCTAGTATTATCTTCTACTTTTTTTTGGTTTTTTTTTGGGGGGAGGGCACACCCTGTGACACTCAGGGGTTACTCCTGGATATGTGCTCAGAAATTGCTCCTGGCTTAAGAGACTATATGGGATGCAGGGATTGAACCCATGTCTGTCCTGGGTCAGATGTATGCAAGGCAAAACCCTACCACTGCACTATTAGTCAGGCCCATATCTTTCTACTTCTAAGGAATTAAATATTTAAACAGTTTGTGGAAATATTAAGACTCAATAACTGGGGGCCGGGCTGTGGCGCTGGAGGTAAGGTGCCTGTGCTAACCTAGGACGGACCGCGGTTCGATCCCCTGGTTCCCCATATGGTCCCCCGTGCCTGCTAGGAGTGACTTCTGAGTGAATAGCCAGGAGTAACCCCTGAGCGTCACCGGGTGTGGCCCAAAAAACCAAAAAAAAAAAAAAAGACTCAATAACTAAGTTAATATAATAACCAAGAAGTGAGGCAGAAGAAGTAGCGGTTTTCCTATACAAAGTATAACAGTAAGAAGATAGACACAAATTAAGAACTCATCATAAAAAATTAGAACCCATTGTTAGGTTTCTTATGTTAAGTGCATTTTGATAGAGAGGTCACATATTCTAAGGCCTAATTTTTAAATTTAAGACTACATGTGCAAAATACTTTGGAAAACATATTTTTGGAAGCTCAGATGACAAATACTTTTTTCTTGGTCAAGAAGGCAGTCTCATGAAATGATTAAATTCACTTCTACCTGAAGGAATATAATTCATATATGTGGCTCATAAAAATATATCCTTAATGCCACTGTATACAACATCATCTTATCAAAGGAGTTTGCTAACATCTCTATTGAAAAAATAAAATTATTAATATTTTTGATGATACCTGTGGTGCTTGAGATTTACTCCTGACTGTGTGCTCAGGGATTGATACTGCTGGAGTATAGAGGATAAGATGCGATAGCATTAATCAAAGTTCAGTCTGACACATGCAAAGCAAGCACCCTATCAATGTACTATTTCTTCAGCCCATAAAATATTTAATATTTACCTACATAACAATGACAGCTCTAGAAAATATAATCAGCACAAGGCATGATTTTCAATCAAACAAGTTTTAACTAAATTCCCCTAATTTTTTGGTGTAGATATTGAAATTTTTGTCTCCATTCATATCTATCATTTTTTTCTTCTTTTCTTTTCTTCCCTTATGTGCTCTACCTTGTTTTTTTATCTCAAGACCATGACCTTTATGTAGTGCTTATCTTTATTGGTGGAGTGCTCACTGGACGTTTTATTTGACACTTCTTTGTCTACTGTTGTGGTGTTGCATCTTTCCCTCCTTCATTTCTCAAACCTAGGATGAGAGCCTCCAGAAGGACTCTGCCCATTTTTGGCGTTTTTGATCCCCCCCCAATTTATTACTTTTCTCTTCTTCAAACAAAATCACATAACTTGAATTATCTAGTACCCCTCTCAATCAGAGCGGGAAATAAGGCAGGTACAAAGACCAACTAAGTATAGGACCACTAAGTAGTAAGCTAGGCACAGAGGGAACCACTTATTCTGGCAGTCCCAGGGATGAGGGAGGAGGATATGGGAGGTAGGATGGGAACTGAGGTGGAGGGAGGATAATTCGGTGATGGGAATTCCCCTGATTTTATGTTAAAATGTACCTAAAATATTATTGTCAATGATATGTAAGCCACTATGATTAAAATAAAAAATATATTTACAAAAAAGGAAGAAACATTACAAATTAATTCATACAAAGTAATTTTAAAGTAGTATAGGCAGTAAATAGACTGAGATAGATAATGGAAGATAAGAGATAAGTTGAGCATATTCTAATATTTCATATCAGTCCAATAGGTAACAAAATGAAGGTGAATCTAGGAGTATTTTATATAAGCAATTAAAGAGTAGAAACTAGGTGTAACTGATCTCTACTGTGTGATCCAAAGCATGGCAGACATTTTGGTCCTTCTTTCTACTATCCAGTGGCCTGGGATTTGATCCTCTCTGCCCATAGTTCTCTGAGGGCGTTTCTTCAGAGGTGAGCAGTCCCACCCACAAACAGGGGAGCCAGAGGAGGTGGCTGCTTCATTTGCAGCCATGTGCATCTACTAGCCAAAGAGCACCACCAAAACACATAGAAAAATCAACACTACAAGAATGAAAACAAGGAAACAATGCAGTCCAACACCAGGCATAGAGAATGAATATGGCAACTCTGAAGACCTAAAAACTTCCAACCAACTAGTTAGTCTCTCAGAAGAGGAGTTTAGAGAAAAAATATGGAGGATATTCATAGAACTCAAAGAAAGCATAGATCAGGTTGACTGAAACACAAATAAAAATCAAGAGAATCTGAAGATGAAAATTAGAAAACTCCAAACTGAAATAACAGATCTGAAAAATTCAGGAGACAAAATGAAAACCTCAATGGAAAGCCTCACCAACAGGGTAACAGCAGCTCAAGTTAGAATCAATGAGCTGGAAGATGAGATGCATAACAACTCCATACAGCAGAAGAAATTGGAAATGATTCTTAAAGCAAAAGATCAGACAATGGAAAAATTACTCAAAATGTGAACAGATAAAAATAGAAGTGTTTGATAAACTCAACACAAACAAATGAGAATCATTGAAGTCCCAGACATAGGAAAGAAAATCCCCAGGAAAAATCAGTAGTCAAGGATATCATTGCAGAGAAATTCCCAGAGATAAAGACTGCATTCAACCAAATCCTGCATGCCCAAAGAATACCAGCTAAAAGAGACCCAAAGAAAAGCACCCGAAGACACAGTAGAATACTGAAAGGAGTAAGATCAAAAAGGGAAATTACATGTAAAGGAGCATCCTTAAGATTTACAGCAGACCTGTCACAAGAAATCCTTAAGTCCAAAAGGCAGTGGTGGGATAGAGTAACAAAACTGAAAGAAAAGAATGTTTCACCTACTAAGCCCAACCAGACTCACTTTTAGGTTTGAAGGAAGTATACATAGCTTCATGGATAAACAACAGCTCTGAAAATTTACAGACTCAAAACCAGTCTTAAAAGAAAAACAGAAAGATCTAATTTAAGACAAGGCAGGTCAACGAACACAACAAACTTCTACACAAAGATGGGACTATATTTCATGACAATTATCTCTCTCAATGTCAATGGACTAAATGCACTTGTTAAGAGACACAGTGTGGCAATATGGATCAAAAAGTTGAATCTAACATTCGGTTGCCTACACGAAAAACACCTAAATAATCAGAGCAAATGAAGCCTCAAAATCAAAGGCTGGAGGAAAATCATCCAAGCAGACAGCACCCTTAAAAAGTTGGAGTGGGCATATTACTATCAGATACACAAACTTTAGACCCAGAAATATTATAAGGGACAATTATGAACATTTTGTACTAATCAAGGGATATGTAAAACAGGAAGAAATCACCTCAGGATTCTGTAGCATATCTAAACAGAACCAACATTATTGAGGAAATTAAAATGGTAACCAAAATTCTTCCTAAGCCAGGAGCAATTTCTGAACACATAGCCAATAGTAACCCCTGAGCATCCCCCAAGAAGTCTTCCCTAAAACAAAAGCTCAGGCCCAGATGGATTCACTAATGAATTCTTTCAAACTTTTCAAGAGGAACTACTACAAATAAATTTTCAGGCTCTTTCATGAATTTGAAAAACAGGAACACTTCCAAATATTTTTTATGAAGCTAACATCACCTTGATGCGAAAACTAGACAGAGATGTTTGCCAAAATAAAATTACAGACCAATATCCCTGATGAACACAGATGCAAAGATCCTCAACAAAATTCTGGCAAATAGAATCCAATGCCTCATCAAGAAGGTCCATCACATGATCAAGTAGATTTCATTCCAGGAATGCAAGGATGTTTTAACATCCGTAAATCAATTAACATAATAAACCATAAAAATAAAAATAAAACCATATGATCATATCAATAGATGCAGAGAAAACTTTCAATATGATCCAACATCCAATATTGATTAAAAAAGAACTCTCATCAAGACAGAAATGAAAGGAACTTTTCTCAATGTAGTCTAGGCCATCTACCACAAGGCAATGGCAAATATTTTTCTCAATGGAGATCAACTAAACACGTTTCTCCTAAAATCTGGCACAAGACAAAGTTGCCCTCTCTCACCACTCCTATTCAACATAGTACTGGAAGTACTTGCCATTGTGAACAGGCAAGAAAAAGGTATCAAGATAAAAGATATCTGCATCCAGATAGGAAAGGAAGAAGTTAATCTCTCACTGTTTGCAAATATTATAGTATTATATTTAGAAAACCCTATAGACTCTAGCAAAATGCTTCTAGAAACAATAGATCATATAGCAAAATGTCAGGCTACAAAATTAACACACAAAAATCAATGGCCTTCTTATACACCAATAATGATAGAGAAGAAATAAACATTAAAATATCTCATTCACAAACATCTAATCTCATCAAAAAATGGGGAGAAGAAATGAATAGACACTTTGGTAAAGAAGATATACAAATGGCCAAAAGGCACACGAAAAAATGTTCCACATCACTAATCATCAGGGAGATGCAAATCAAACGACCGTGAGGTACCATCTCATGCCATGCCACAGTGATTGGTGCACATCACAAAGAATGAGAAGTAGCAGTGCGGGTGGGATGTGGAGAGCATCCCACAGAGTGTGGGATTTAATGCATTATACAGATTTAAGTGTATAGATTTAATGCAATCCCCCTAAAGATACACATGACATTTTTCAAAGAAGTGGATAAGAACTACTAAAATTCATTTGGTACATAAAACACCCACGAATAGCTAAAGCTATCTTTGATAAAAGGAATATAGGAGGCATTACTTTCCCCAATTTTAATTTGTATTACAAAACAATAGTTATTAAAACGGCATGGTATTGGAATAAAGACAGATCAGTGAAATAGACTTGAGAATTCAAAGAATGTTCCCCAGACAATCAACAAATTTTTGATAAAGTAGTAAGAAATCCAAAATGGAGTAAGTAAGACTTCTTTAATAAGTGGTTTTGGCACAACCGGTTATCCACTTGCAAAAAGTATGGAACTCTGACCCCCTAATAAACACCATTCACAAAGGCCAAATCCAAATGAATTAAAGATTGTGATATCAGCCCTGAAATCATAAGGTATATAGAACAATAACAAGTAGGTAAAAAAAACTCCATGACGTCGAGACTAAATACATCTTCAAAGAGAAAACAGCATTTTACAAACAAGCAGCAGCAGAGATAAACAGGTCTGAATATATTAAACTGAGAAGCTTCTCAAAGCATCTCAAAGAAAATAGTGCCTAGAATACAAAAGCCACCCACAGAATGGAGAACCTATTCACCCATTACTTATTAGATAAGGGGCTAATGTTGAAACAAAAATATACAAGTTGCTGACAGAACTTTACAAGAACAAAACATCTAACCCCATCAAAAAATGGAGAGAAACAAAAAGACACTTCCTGAAATAAAAAAAAAAAACAATGGCCAAAAGACATATGAAAGAATACTCCACATCACTAATCATTAGGGAAAAGCAAATCAAAACAACTATGACTACCACCTTACACCACATAAAATGACACACATCATAAAGAACAAGAACCATCAGTGGTGAAGGGACAGAAAGGAACTCTTATTCATTGGTATTGGGAATGAATACCTTCTAGTCCAGCCTTATAAAAACAATACGAAGATTCCTCAAAATATTGGAAATTGAGCTCTCATATGATCCAGCTATACCATTCCTAGGGATATATCCTAGGAACAAAAAATACAATTCAAAAATGCCTTCCTCAGACATATATTCATTACAGCACTATTTATAATAGCCGAATTCTGGAAACAACCAAGATGCCCTTCAACAGTTGAATGGCTAAAGACACTGTAGTACATATGGAATGCTATGCAGCCATCAGGAGAGATGAAGTTTTAAAATTTCCCTGTACATGGATGTATATAGAATCTATATGCTAAGAGAAATAAGTCAGAAGAAGAGAGATAGATACAGAATAGTTTCACTCATGTATGGATTTTAAGAAAAATTAAAGACATTATTGTAATTATGATAAGAGACAATAGAGATGAGGGGCAATAGGACCGGTTCACAATATGATGTTCACCACAAAGAGTGTTGAGTGCAGTTAGGGAAATTACAATAACAACTACCATGACAATTTAAATGAATGAGAGAAGTTGAATGTTTGTAACAAATACAGGCAGGGCTGAGAGAGCAGAAAGGGGGTCATTGGTGGTGGGAATGTTGCACTGATGAAGAAAGGTGTACTTCTTTATTTCTTTTTTTAGGGAAGAGGGGAGAGAATGGGAGAGGGGAAAAGAGGGAGGAGAGGAGAGGGGAGAGAGGAGAGGAGAGAGGGGAGAGGGGAGAAAGAAGAGGAGAGAGGAGAGCGGAAGGTGTACTTTTTATGACTGAAACTCAACTACATCCATGCTTGTTATCATGGTGCTTAAGTAAAGATTTTATTTAAAAAATAAATAATAAAAACTGTAAGATAAAAATTAGCAGGTTTTAGTAGAATAAGTAGAATGACCTCCATGTAGTTAGTTTTATGATATGCCTTTAGTTAGTCAAACAACTAAATTATACTAAAGAATGAATAATTTAGACCATTTTCTGTTAAGAAGATGAGTAGATGAATTGAAGAGAGAATAAATCAGAGAAGGAAAAACCCATGTTCAATCCCTGTCATCATATCCTTAGTAATGTCAGTAGTGATTCCTGATCACATAGCCAGGAGTAAACCTTGATAATAGCTAGATGCCTTAGGCCTAAAAACCCTCACCTCACCAATTTTTAATTGAGTTTCACACAAGCTAGACTTGTGTGATGAGAAGCTAAAATGAGAAATTGCTAGTGGACATTAGATTAATTAAAACAGAAATGTTACTAGCATGGTTGTGAAAGATTTGGAAGTATAAAACAAAGTATTGTAGATATATAGTTAAGGGGACTTAGGTGATCTTTGAAAATAAATTTTTGAAAATGAAATACTGAAAAAAGAAAATTTCCTAGCTGTGAAATACTCCAAAATTAAAATCATGAAGACCACATTCCTTTGACACATGTAAATTCTGAGTTCTTTAAAATATAGAAATTGTATTGTCACATAGAAATTCAAAGGTTGACCCAGAGAAGCATTGTTTCCTCAGTAAAGAAGCACAGAAGAATTCAGGACATTATGAGAAGACCAGAAATAATAAAAGGTTATTCTGTAATAATAGTCAGAGTAATTTTTATTATGCAAAACTCCAGAAAATAACATTTGTAAGAACTGTATGAAAATTCCTTCCAAAAACCATTCAGGGTTTTGTCTTCAAGCTCATGTTCTCCCTTGAACACATAGTTCATTCTCTGCCTGTCTGTTTCTTTGCTTTCTTGTTTCTTCAACATGTACTTCTCTCTTTTCTTTCATGTCTTGCTAAGTAAATTTCAATAAAAGTACCTTGCTTCACTATTTCACATCCTTCTGAAATTATTTTCTGTGAGAGAAAGAAGACAGACTCACAACGCCTGTGCTGTGTTTAGGACTAATCTGATCTAGGCCAGGTATTTACCTAAGTACTTGGGCAAGGTGTGTTAAGCAGAAATCTGGAAACACTCTTTTCAGAGACCATAGCAATAGTATTAATGATAAAACATAGATATGATTAGTAGTGCCTAATGACAGTTTAGATATGAGGAAGCAAGGGCTATTTGATTAGCTCTGATAAGGCATTCAAATTAATTCTCTGAAAAATGAAAGGACATTTTATTACCATGTATAGATCATTTGGAAGAGTTCAAGGAGTTGGTTCTAGCCTTTGTTACTGCTTGCTTGTACCTTGCTCCCATGTTGGTAGTCAGGTCTATCTCTTGCTGACTAAGTCCTGCTTAGTTCCTGTCCTACTGAGATGCCAGATGTCAAATTTCTCAGATATAGTTTCCTCTAATGTGGACAACCTCTATCTTTGCATCTAGACCTACATCCTCTGCTCAAAGTTTCTATAGTCAACCATCACTGTTGAATGATCTGGTCCAATGGTAGTTCTTTCCTAGAATAAAAAAAATGGAATGTGGGGCCGGGCGGTGGCGCTGGAGGTAAGGTGCCTGCCTTGCCTGTGCTAGCCTAGGATGGAACGCGGTTCGATCCCCTGGTTTCCCATATGGTCCCCCAAGCCAGGAGCGACTTCTGAGCGCATAGCCGGGAGTAACCCCTGAACGTCACTGGGTGTGGCCCAAAAACCAAAAAAAAAAAAAAAGGAAAACTGTGAGATGCAGTAATATAGATATCCTCTGAATAATGATAAATAGTAAAAGTATTATATATTCCAAAATGTTAGGTAAGTGTTCAACATAAGATATTGATGCTTAAATAGGAGACCAGAATAAAAAATTCAAGTTAAGAAGTTATTGTCATATAAAATTACATATAAATTTCACTAATGAAGCAGGTAAGTGAATAAGGATGCTCTCTCTCTTCCATGACAGTGGTTCATGGGCTGTAATAAAAGTTCTTTGGGCATAATACAATGGAGATATGGAATTTGAAGAAGTTATTTTAGTAACTAGTCCTAAGATTATCCGGATGCACCCTGTTTGTGGATTTAAGACCGAATATCTGATCAGAGAAACTTCACCAGGAACAACAACCAGGTAAAAGAAAACCACTGATCTCAGAATAGCTATGGCAAAAGTAAGATAGAAAGTAAAGTAGAAAGTAATAGTGAGGTAGAAATCAACAGGTAGGACAGGTTGAGAGAAATTTATATATGTCAACTTGGAACAAAGATGTTCACTCTAGAATGTGTACTGGGTTGAACTGGAGTGTTCCTTCTGCCTTTGGAGAAGCCCACATTCACTCTTGAGTACATTGTGCTGTCTTTCTCTTCTTCCTTAGAATTTCCAAATAAAACCTGTTATTTTTACTCCTGTCTCCACCTATCATTCTTTTCTTTCTTTTCTAAGAGAAAGATAATAGACATGAAAAGGTATGGGTACAATCTAGGACTGACTTTACTTTCTTGGCAAAGAATAATTCTTCCAACCTGAGTCCATGACTCCCCAGGCTGACGTCAGGTATGGCTTGAAGGCTGCATGGTGGGGGTGCTGAGACATGAGGTACATGCTGTATGGTCGGGGACTCACCACTGAATTTATCAGTACTATATTTCTCCCTTCCATTTTAATGTGTCCGAGGTAGATAGGGGTAAAGAAGCAAATTTCCTTCTTAAGGCTGCTGCGTCATTCCTTACTACTTTACATAAGTGTTTCGAAGCCTTTTAGGTACCCACATAGGCATCGCTACTAGTGGAGACATAGGCACATAAGGAGCAAAAGTTAACATCACAAAGTTTACCAATTCTTTTTTAATAGGACAGAGAAATGCAGCTTTATTTTACAGAGAACAGAGTCCAATTTATACTTCATTTTGGAGAAATGAAGAAAACCTCATTAGTTTTTAATGACCTAAGATTCAAAGTTTAAATGTTGAGATGGTTTAATACTAAACAATTAGAAGAAAAGGAACCAAAGAAGAACTATATGAGGGAGGTCAAATGAGAACAGACATGGATAGTGAAGAGTGCAAAATCCTAAAATGGAAGTAAGAAGCAGTTAAGTCAGATTGCTCCCTTGCCCAGAAGTCTCTTTTTTCTCAGTTCTGCAACCTTTTTATAGAAAGTTTGTGATATCAAAGTAATATAGAAAACCACCGTTCACTTTCTATGCTTATCCTTGAAAAAAAAAAAGTTCAGCAGGAGAACTTATTCATCAGTCAGTGAAAATGATCATTTGGTGAATCTTTGTGACCTAGCACTGTGGTCTAGACGCTTTCATGGTATGTGCCTGCATCCATAAGAGTTGATCTTTGGGACAGAAATAGAGAACAAGAAAAATGTTTCTAGCTCAAAACCAAGTCAAAATACATCAAAGTCTCAGTCCAGTAGATATTTTGGGATTGGTCTTTTGTTCCAAATCCTTAAATGTAAGCAGTTGGAGGTCTTTTTTAAGTACTATTCAACATTTGAGATAAAGACATAGCCACTAAGGGAGAAGCTGCTTCTCATTGTAGAGAAGAATCACTAAGGTCTTAATTTAGTTATTCTACTGGAATTCTGATTGCCCCATGATATATAAGGATTAATATATAAACATGAAAATGAGTAAATTTAGTGTAAACATGAAAATGTGAGGCAGCTAGATATGAAGACTTGAATATGATGATTCATTCCTGAGTTATTAGACACCTGCTGATAGAAAGTCAAAAATAGACATCTGAATTCCTATTCCATTATATTTTTTTACTGTTGAAAAATAGAGAATACTAAGATCAGAGAATACTAAGATCTAGGTACCATAAGATATTTGCTTACTTCACTTTCTTCTAGGAAAGTCTACATGGTAATTCAAAGTGCATTATGTCTCTATTATGTGTGATTGAAGGCATTTATTGGATAAGTACTGTGGACTGAGCATAAGAAGATCAAAAGATGCATTCAATTCCTGTTTCTTCTTTTTGCTATTTGTTACAAAGTACTAAAACTCAATGAATTTTGGTACTTATATGTAAACCTATTAATATGGACCTTGGGTTTATCACAAAGATTGAGTTAATTCACAATGAGAAAGCCTAGTAAATTCTAAAAATACCTGGAAAGGAAGAAAAATCCAGACAGAACTGCAAAGGTAAAGGCCTAGAGGCCTAAATACTAGAACACATGCAAAGTATTGAGAACACTAATCTAAATTCAAACTCAAGGTTTTACTATGCAAATTGTCTCATTTTTGTAACTGACATGTCAGGTCTAATGAAAATTAGTTAAATAATAATTATATGCAGTCATATTAACGAAAGTTATATATAGTCATTCTGATAGCAACTTTCTATATTTATGTGCAAGCAACTTGTGTGTAAGCCTCTTAATCTACATATCTTGGACATTAAATTAATTAGGGAGGAGATAGGAAAGAGACATTTGTGCTATCATATACACAATATTATTTGTGGCTTCAAATTTAATTATAGAAAGTGAACAAAGCCAGGGATTCTGATTCCATAACAACCCAACAGATGGATTATGTCTTGGAATCAATGTAAAAATGACTCTTCATTCTGCCAGGAAGCAATAGGGTTTGTTATACAGTTCTTCCTATTTCATCAGAATTTTGGTCTTCTGAATGTTGTGCATTTGTATATTTATTTATTTTGGTTGGGGGGGCACACTCAGCAGTGTTCAGGGATTACTTCTGGCTTTCTGTCTAGAAAGTACTCCTACCAGGCTTGGGGACCTTATGGAATGTGAAGAATATAACCAGGGTCTGCTGTGTGCAAGGCAAACACCCTACCCACTGTGCCCCAATGTGTCTATTTGTTTTTTGATTTGGGACTCATTCCTGTCTGTGTTCAAGGTACTAATTCTGTGCCCAGAGATTATTTTGGTAGTTCTAAGGAAACTATAAGTGGTGTTGAGGGTCTAACATCAGCTCTGTGTACAGGGCAAATACATTATCCACTATACTATTTCTCTGGCCCTATATTTAAATTTTATGTTTTTATTTTTATCATTGAGATGCAGATAGACAAACAAAAACATTTCTAGGTTTCCCCAGAGCTATACTAGTGGAATTCCATCTTGTATATGATCTTGTACAACCTCATTGTTTTTACTTTTTATTAAGTATACCTAGATTTATACTACTCATTTCTTTTTTCTTTTCTTTTTTTTAGTTTTTGGGTCATACCATGTGACTTTCAGGGGTTACTTCTGGCTCAGAAATTGCTCGTGATTTTGGGGACCATATGGGATGCTGAGGGATCAAACTGAGGTCTGTCCTAGGTTAGTGCATGGAAAGCAGATGCCTTACCATTTGTGACACCACTCTGACACCATCAACTACTCTTTTCTAAGAATTATAAAAACACAAGTTTTATGGACAAAGATTAAGGATATCACTATTTTCTAAGATTTGCATAATATGAATGGAGATTTCGAATACAAATATAATTTTACCTGCTAAAGTAATTATTTAAAATCTATCCAAATTATAGTAAAAATACAAATGTGAGTTTCAATCAATATAAAGTGGACATTAAATGTTTAAATTAAAGTTTATAACTCAGAATATGAAAATTAGAAATAATCTGTTTAATAACAATGTAAGACAGTCTGTAGCTATTTTTGTTAATATTTCTCCATTTTTATCTTTATTTACTCTTCTGGTATGACAATTATGGTTCACAAAATCCAAACGATTAAA
This sequence comes from Crocidura indochinensis, assembly GCA_004027635.1. NCBI lineage: Eukaryota > Metazoa > Chordata > Mammalia > Eulipotyphla > Soricidae > Crocidura > Crocidura indochinensis. Next base: position 3,160 of record PVKC010011840.1, on the reverse strand, counting down.
TAATTTTATTTTATTTTATGTTTTTGGGTCACACCAGGCAGTGCTCAGGGGTTACTCCTGGCTCCATGCTCAGAAATTGCTTCTGGTAGGCACAGGGGACCATATGGGGCACTGGGATTCGAACTGATGACCTTTTGCATGAAAGGCAAACGCCTTACCTCCATGCTATTTCCCAGGCCCCTAAATAATTTTATTTTTAAAGAACATGAAACTATATGAGTCCATTCATACCCCCCTTTTACAATTGCATACAAACTCAAAGATGTCTGCATTATCTTTTATTAGCTGCCAAACCTAAACATTTGGTGTACTGATCTCATCCAGAGGCAACTACATTCTAACACTGATTAATGAATCAGTAGTAACATGACTTGGGAAGCAAAGTACAACTAAGTCATGTAATTCATAGAAGTTTATTGGCATAAAAATGCCTTGCCCAAGGCCTAAGTGACAGGACATTTGCCTTACTCATATGGTCCCTTGAGCCTGCCAGGAGAAACTCCTGAGTGTTGCTGGGTGTGGCCCAAAAGCCAAAACTACAAGCCAAAACAATGCCCATATAATGAGAAGAAAATGCATGATCATTGCTTTATTCTAAAATAAAGACAATAGTTTATCAAATTTATAGAAATGGTCTTGTTTTGGATAACCATTAGTGAAGGTGGAGGATAGTGTCATGCCTTTTCAAAATCATTCTAATTTGCTTTATATGCTATGTGCTTATCGGCCATGAATTAGTGTCTGATCAGCCAGTATGGAGCAAGAAAGATATTCCAGGATATTCCAACAGGCATCCCATGTTTGTCAGTGTGACAAGGGAACATGGCATTCAAAGAAGTATCTTGTAGATAACATTTCATCCTTCATAGAATCTGTTTGTTTCTCTAATTCTGTCATTTCTAATATCATAGTGTTGTTTCATTTTTTGATGGGGGGCACACCGTTTGACCCTCAGGGGTTACTCCTGGTTATGTGCTCAAAAATCGCTCCTGATTTGGGAGGATCTCATGGTATTTTTAAGTTAAGATATACAAGAAATTACTACTGAGTAATTGAGTAAAATATACATATAAAAGGAGTAAAAATGGCAAAAATTATATGGTTTAGCACAATATTACAGAGTCCCATTGTTAGTGGATTTATGCCATAAAGCATTAATCTTTATATATAAAACTTTATCATACACTGTTGGATGTTAAGGTAAATTTCCTTTAGACACATCTATATCTATCACTATCTTTTTTGTCGTGTTAATCACACAATTGCCACCAAAAAATGCATATCTATTCAGATCCTGATCTATTTTGCTTTCTTCAAATCAAGGTTTAAATAGGGATGGCTTGAGTAAACTTTAGTAGAGGAGCAAGATTTCCTCCTATAATTAGAAAAAGTTGGCCAGGCCTTTTCTTCACTACAGTTACTCTGTGTTTGTAAAAGAAATTAAAATCCAAACATTTTGAAGTAGGAGGAAGAGTAGTGAAACCATGAAGGAATCTCTTTTTATATCTCATTATAAACAGTGCTTAGGAATATAAACATCATTACACAAGAATTTAATTATCCCCACTTTGCTTTCCAAATCAGTTTAAATGTTCCAGTCCCCAATGCTCAATTTGGAAAGATTCAATGAACCTGCACATTGAAAATGAATAATAGCACAATCAGACCCTGAGCCCTCCTGAAGCTGTTAAGCTTCAATATATATGTTTTTAATATTAGTTTATGTGGGTTTAATATAAACCAAGTATACTAGTTAATTAAACATGTTGCTGGGAATATTTTTGAAGCTTAATTCAAAACACATTCAATAGCCTTGGGCACCATTTTTATATATTGCAGTATTATTTGTTCATCTTGGATGAGTAATAAACACATGAAAACAGACAGTGAATAGTTTTTGTTCACTTGTTTTCCACATACTGTTTACAAAAATAAAAGATGAAAATATAAAATCTTTAGAAGTTAACCTCTTGTTCCTCTAAAATCTACCCTACCCCACCTCAGATGTTAGCAATGCTTAGTAGTTTCTGTGCCTCACCACCCTATACCATTAGTGTTAAGGTTTAGAATCAGTTAGTTGATCTCAAGACATCCCAGATAAGAGCAGCAGCTTAGAAAATAAGTTTTTCTCTTCTAAAACATGGTCACATCCAGTTAACAGACAAGCATACATAACCAGCTTGTCTTTCAAGGTGAATCACAGTTCCAGCCTTTACAATTGACATTTTTAATTCTCTAATGAATATGAATATCTTTGTCTTATAAACGAGGGCATGATTATTGCAAATAATGATAATTAAATAAAAATGTTTAAATCAGAATTACATTAACAATTTTCTTTTATCAAAATTAAAATACATAAGTCGACTCAGTTTTATATATCCACTTTTAGCTTTTCAGTCATTTTCTGATCATTATGCTGTCCAATTGTGCTTCTTTCCTGTGACTCCAATCATACTGATTTCCCTCTTAGTCTTGTTTTTTTTGGGGGGGGGTCACACCCGGTGACACTCAGGGGTTACTCCTGGCTATTCGCTCAGAAGTCGCTCCTGGCAGGCAAGGGGGGCCATATGGGGAACCGGAGGTCCGTCCTAGGTTAGCGCAGGCACCTTACCTCCAGCGCCACCGCCCGGCCCCCTTAGTCTTATTTTTTTGATTCTTGTTTCATAAGTGACTATTTGTAGTCCTTGGAATATCCTAGGACCCTATAAGGGGCCATACATGTCTAAGTTTAAAAACACTTTTTTTTTTTTTTCATTTTGGACCATTCCAAAAAGTGTGGCCCAACCAGACTTACCCTTGGTTGCACCAACCAGACTAAATCCTGGCTCTGTGCTCAGGATCACTCCATGAAGCGCTCAGCAGATAATAGGCAGCACTAGGAATTTGTACTAAGGTCAGCCAATGTTAGAGATTTGAACCAAGGACAAGTCGTTTATTAACTAGCTCTTTGGACTTCCCAAAACCATGTTTTAAAACACCTTTAAAGAGCACAAATCTATTATTTTATTCTATTACCTTATTTAAGACACATTCTAAACTAAGTGTGATGAAAGGAAAATATATACTAAGGTGAACATTGGATCAATAATTTTATTTCAAGAATAAATATTTGTTAGCCACCCCCCTTAAAAAAGTGGTAAGGCATCTGTCTTGCCAG
>PVKC010011839.1:0-24273 GCA_004027635.1 Crocidura indochinensis | reverse complement strand
GAATAAGAGCCCATTTACCCTTTCATCGACCTCTATACCAGCACTGGTTGTTCTTCTTATTAATTTTTTTATGTGTGCCATTATCTGTGGTGTGAGAAGACACCTTAATGCTGTTTTGATTTGAATCTCCCTGCTATTAGTGATGTGGAGCATTTTTTCATGTGCCTTTTGTTTATCTGTATTTTTTCTTTGAAGAAATGTCCAATTGTTCCTTCTCCCTATTTTTGAATCTTTTTAATTTTTTGATGAGTTCTACTAGTATCTTTTACATCTTAGATATTAACCACTTATCCGATGTATTAGATGAATAGGTTTTCCAAGTCTGTTTGTAGTCTTTGGTCCTAGTCACTTTTTTCTTTTAGGTGCAGAACCTTCCAGTTTTAATGTTTTTCCATTTGTTTATCTTTGCATACACTTGCTTGGTCAATGATGTTTTACCTTGAAGATGCCTTTCGCTTCAATGTCATGAAATGTTCTGACATTTTTTTTCCTCTTGTACCTATAGTTGCAGGTATGATATCAGCTCTTTAATCCTTTTAATTTGACTTTTGTACATGGTATTAAATAGAGATCAGGTTGAAGCAGAAGAGAGGAAAAACAAAGCTGTTTCCCCTCTTAGGATGCCACATTCTCCTCTCCACTTCATATAAATCATATGGGAGCATTCACCAGTATCAATCCAAGTGAATGTTTTCCCCCTAAAATCCACATTTCTGCTTGCTAGTCTACTAAGACTCATTCTAGTGTTCTAGCTCTTTCCCTTATTATTGCCAATTGAATTTTACCCTAATATATTTTCATATGGTTTCTTAACAGTAAGTCATATTCTTAATTCCGCAAAGTTCACTTGCATCATAAGTGAACTCTCCCAAACCATATAGGAGTTGTGATTTATGGTTTACATTTTTTGTTTGCTTTTTGGGCCACACCTGGCAGCCCTCAAGGGTTACTCCTGACTCTACACTCAGAAATTACTCCTAGGAGTAAGTCATGGAATCCTATATGATGCTGGGAATCAAAAGCAGTCTGTCCTAGGTTGGCTGATTGTAAGGCAAAGCCCTATTGCTGTGTTATCTCTCCGGCCTACTGGTTTTCATTTTTATTACAACATCCTACAAAAAGTTTTTGTAGATTCATGTAGTTCTTTCTGGAGCATAGAAAAGGAAACATTTCATAGTAATGGCATCTGGCATAAAGCATATGCACTCTTAAAATTTCATGATTTACAGGTGCATCCTTATTGATTCTTAACAGCATCAGATTCACTGTGATTGAAATTTAAGTTCTCTGTTCATTTTATAGGCATTTCACATGCAAAGAAAGTTAAATGACATTGTGTTTTTCCCCATAAAGTTGTTGTAGACAGATAGGAAAGGTCCCTGGTAATGTACTTTTGGGAAATAATAAAAAGCAAAAGATCGCTAGGTCTAATTTTGCACAAAAACCTGAGACCACATACCTGTGACATGCAAATACTGAGCTCTTTGGAATTGAGAAAGTAAGAATCGCTCAGGTCCATCCAGAGCAGAGTGGACACCCCAGAAAAGGAAAAGCATCAAAATAATCATAAAATTATGATGGGACCATCAACTGTGCAAAAAATGAGATTATATAAAGGTTATCAATTCTTGTGACAAATGCCAGATTAACATTTTTTTGCTATAATAAAAACTCTAGGAAAAAATGATTTGGGAGAATTGTATAAAATCTCCTGAAAATCATTTTGAGCTTGCTCTTGAAGTACATGTTTTCCCTGGAGCAGGTATATCACTTGCATAACTCGTATCTTTTTTTTTTTTCCATTCTGGAAAAACTCATGTTCACTTATAAACCTGTATTTTCTGTATTTATTTTCCCATCTTCTAAGTATATTTCTCCTTTAATAAAAACTATCTTACTCCACTATTTCACCTCCTGAAATTTTTTTCTGTGTGAAAAAGGTTATAGACTCAGAATGCCTGTGTAGATGTTAGGACTGACTTTCCTAACCTGCAAAGTACAATTTTTTCCTTCCAGTATGAGTCTTTGGTTTCCCAAGAAATTGGGTAGCATTGATAATCTCCCACTACATGCAGAACAAGTGAACCAAAGGCACGTTTCGACATTCCCTGTGGAACTCACTGGCTGTGCAATATAACTTTCTCCAGGTATTTATTTCCTTAGAGCTGGTGGCTGGACAAAAAGGAAGAAGCTCTCTTTTTCCAGTCTACCTGAGCCCTCTTTTATGAGCTCTGCAGCAATGTATGTAACAGGCTTATACCATCTTTGTTTATTTTTTCCAAATATATTCCACATTTATTATCTATTATGACTTAGTTGTATAACAACAATTCTTTTTACACGCTCTCAAAAATTCATCTGCTTGAGCAATTTTATTTCTTCTGCTTCTCCTGCTACTTTGTCCCAGAAAGGAGTTGTGTAGGTGTAATAAGATCTAGGAAATATAAGACACAGTGCAATGTTCTCAAACTAAACTGGTAGTTCATCACCTGTTAAAGCAGTTAAACCCTCATTTTCCCCTGAAGGGCAATCTAAGAATAGGTATTGCCAATTTAAAAGATCTTTGCATCCTTATTCTTAAGGAGTCAGCCTCAGGCAGGGAAAGATAAAGAGATAAAGAGGTCAGAAGGGCAGAGATAATAGAAAAAGGCTGGTTTCAAATCTGAAAAAAAAATTATATATTTGTCTTGTGTGTGTGTGTTTTGTGTGTGTGTGTGTGTGTGTGTGTGAGAGAGAGAGAGAGAGAGAGAGAGAGAGAGAGAGAGATGTGGTGATGCTTAGCCCACATAGGCTTGCTGAAGGTTTAATTCTGTCACCACAGAGCTTCAAATAATTGACTAAAGGGATTATCTGAGAGTGTAAGGTACATCTCAGTTATGGCTGTGTATAAGACTGGAGGATATTTGATGGTCTTTCCAATACATTTATTTCCTATAACCTCTTAGGGGCAAACAAAATCAGAACAGCGAAGCTTCAAATCCTGTGATTACCAGTTTCAAGACTCATGTATCATAGTATGGTAAAGTTTGGGGCTGAAGCTAGTACAGAGAGTGTGTAGGACATTTGCCTTTTATGCAACCTACCCAGGTTTGATCTCCAACATGGTCCTGGGTTGGCTGTATGCAAGGCAAATGCCCTACCACTATGCTATCTCTCTGGTCCCTGATTGGCTTTCTTTAAATATAAATGTACTTGCATGACTTATTGATTCTCTAACCTATAAGAATAGATTTTGATGATTTTGTAATTGCATATGAAGATAAATGTGTAATTTATTTTTGCATATCAATTATTTAAGAAATTAAAAGGATAGAAGAAAACCGGAAGGGAGAGAGGGAGGAGTGGAAGAGAAAAAAGTTAAAGCAAGGGGAGGAGGGAGAAGGGAAGGGAAGAAGTAGGAAGGAGACAAGGGATGGAGAAAGAATGAATGGAAAAGGAAATGGTAGAGAAGGAAGGAAGGAAGGAATTAGGAAGAAGAAAAAAGGAAGAATGAAAGAAAGAAAAAGAAAACTTTAATAACTATACAAATGTAATATTCACAATTAGAGACAAATTATTTTTCAACAGTATAGGGAAAATTGAGTTCTTATTCTAAATCAAATAATACAAATATCCCACATATTTCCTATCCACATATATTTGCATCCTAATTTCTAATTGAATACTTTTGAAAAATTATAGGAGTAAGGTTAGTCTGGCAATGCCTGCAAATATTTGGCGGGGCCTGTTGAAGGGTAAGAAAAAAATCCCTTCCAGCTAAAGAATTCTATGACCAATTAATGTTCATTATACTTGAGGGCTTATGGAAGTAACTTGGTAGTGGTAACTTTAATGGTGGCTTGATAACTGGTAATATGGTGATTTGATTTATATGCTGACACATTTTAGATTTTTAAAATAAATAATATTTTAATAGTTTCATATATTCATATTTGAATATAGGTACATAAGTATTTAAACGTATATATTTGTATGGATTTTGGCCTCCACACAGTATTCTTTAGGGGATACTCGCAGGTTTGTGCTAGGATATACTTATGGAATCTAGAGCACCAGTGTTTTGTGAATCAAATGCAAGTACTCAGTCAATTCTGCTTTATCTCCATTCCATATAAGGATAGTTTTTAATAATCCCATTATTCATCATCAAAAAGCTATGACCTTTTTAATATTTATGATTAATAAGTATATTTTAAAAACTTATTAACGCAGTAATATTTCTGTTTGTTTGTTTTTTTTGGGCTCACACCCAGTAATGCTCAGGGGTTACTCCCTGCTAAGCACTCAGAAATCGTTCCTGGCTTGGTGGACCATATGGGACCCCGAGAGGTCCATCTGAGGCTAGTGTGGACAAGGCAGAAAGACACATCTTGAGCCACCGCTCCAGCCCCAACCCAGTACATATTTTATAATATTTACCAAATATATGGCGGGCATAATATTATTTCTTCAAAAAGATCATATTTATGTACTAGAAACCATTTTAACTAAAATATTATATTTTCCACATGTCCTGAGCTAACTATACAATTATTTATCAGATTTATTATATTTTGCTTCTTACTTTGCATGGGAGCTTACCCATATTTACTTTGTCTTCTTATACTGTAAAGAAATTCATTCAAATTTATTGTATATTATGTTTTACTGTCTTGTTATCATTATTATTCAAATATATTACTTTATTAGCTTATACAGTTTTGCAGTCTAATCTTTAGCAATATACAAATCTATGTATTTGTATATTACTGTCTAGCATTAAATTATTTTTCAGTGACAGAATAATATTAATGCTTATGGAAATATATATGCTTTACTATATTATTTCTTTGCATACTGTACAACATTTATGTCAACAAAATGTTTCTGCAATAACTTTAAGATACGTTTTAAAAAGTTTTAAAAATGTAGTTTTAAAGGTGCTTAAATTTTATTTTTTGTATTTTCTCTAAACATATTTTAGTATCTATGCCTAGATACCTTAAATTCTAAAGAAAAGTATAAGCTTTGGAATATAATAATAAAGTACTCTCTTTAAGGAATGGTAAGAAATTTAGTCTTTTATAAGGTGGAACTGTTTCCAAATATAGCGGTCATTTGTGCAACTACATCTGTTGTGTAACAGAAACTCCAAAATAATGAGTTTATAGTTCCATCCATATCAACACTCCTGGATGACTGTCAAAAATGTTAAGGTAAATAAGGTTAGAAATACTAAAACATAGCAACACTAAAACTCAAAACAAAAACAAACAAAAAACAGTAGAGCAAGTATATGGCAGAGTTAAGTCAGTAAAAAAATAAATAAGTAGTAAATCATACCTAGAAACCATGTAAATAACTCATGTAATTTAAATCACTTGTAAGTGCTTGATAAATTCATACACCAACATTGTAGAAGATGACCTATTAAAAACCTGTGATAGAAAGAAATTAGGGAGAGGGTGCTAGGAATGTTAACAATATGGAAGACCATGGAAACATGGATTAAAATCCAAACATGTACAGATGACAAACTTTTGGTAATTTCAAGTCATTTCAAACACATAATGTTTACTTATTTGTTTATTATTTAATGTATTTATTTTAGTTTGGGGACCACAACCAGAACTGCTTAGGAGCTATGCTTGGCTCTGTGCTCAAGAATGATCCCTGGCCTTGATCCAAGAACAAAGCAATGTGGTACCAGGAAACCACCATGAATGATTCTATGTACTGCAAGCTTTTTTCTTCTATATTACATCTCTCAGTTCCAAGAATAATTTTCTTAAAGGAGAAGAATATTGTCTCAAAACTTGATGACATGATTATGAAGATCCATTTTCACCACCACTCACCATTCAAGGATTTATCTAAATAAGAGATTACAGTGTCCAATCAGGGAAACACTCTATTGGCAGTAAACTGGCAGGCTGGAGATAGTAAATTCATGCCTTTAGAGTAACCATCTCCAGAATGGGCCCCCTGAAGTGCACTCTAATCTACAAAGGGAAACAAAGTAATCCTTGGGGTCAGAAAGCAGTAGATTTCTAACAAATGGTCTTTGACCTTTGACTAAATTTTATTACTCCCAATTCTGTCAGTTTCAGTGAAAATTGGGCCATTGAGGCAAATCTGTCTGCTTCTTGTTGAAATAAGCTTTTGGTTAAAAATTATAAGAGGAAGCTATACTCTATATTTTTTTCTTCAAGCAGTTCCTTTAGTTTCCACTGTCAGTTGTTCAAAAGAAAATGGATGCTAGTTCAGATGTGGCTATTTCCTGCTGCACAAAGTCATCAGGGGGATAAGAGTATAATAAAACTGAAAATATCATGAAACTAAGCTGAAATGGGAAAAATATCCCCATAAAGCTAAATTACACTCTACCTTCAGAGATATTCTTTTACTTATGATACATTTTGGGTAGGCAGATGTTTCCTTCTTTAGTATATATTCCTTTTTTCATTTAAACATCTGGATTACAAATATGGTTGTGATTAGGTTTCAGTCAGTATCATTTAGTTTTTCTTTTTTTTAATTAATTATCTTTATTTAAACACCATGATTACAAATATAATTGTAGTTGTATGGTTACAGTCATGTAAAGAACACCCCCCTTTACCAGTGCAGGATTCCCACCACCAATTTCCCAGATCTCCCTCCTCCCCACCCCACCCACACCTGTACTCAAGACGGGCTTTCTTGTTCCCTCATTCATTCACGTTGCTATGATAGTTTTCAGTGTTGTTATTTCTCTAACTGCACTCATCACTCTATGTGGGGAGCTTTAAGTCATGAGCTGCACTTACATGGGAAGATGGGGGAAATAAAGGTTGGGACTGAGACAGTGAAATCTTAGAAATGAGCTTGTCACAATACAAACGAGAAAAAATTTCCAGTGACTGTCCCAACATTAACCAGTACTAGAATGTATTGCCCTCTTCCCAAGGTGCATTCTAATTAGTGTAAGGAGAGGTAGGTGGAAAGCCTGTTGACCCCTATACAGTCCACCTAGACTGACGCCCAAGGAAGGCCTGGAGTCAGGGGAACAAGACAAGGATGGCTGGGGGCCTGCCAAGCCTCCCAGCACTTCCCAGACTAGGGAGAAGGGCTCCGGCATTGGTCCTCCCCAAACCACAAACATGGCAAGAGCTGGTCTCCAGAATCCAAGTGGAAACTGGAAGCCAGATGTCTGCCTGCCCTCCTCCCCATGTACCTCCCCCCCTGGAGTGCGGAGGGCAGGGGAAGCGTGAGGCCCACTAAGAGTCCACCTGAACCCACTTCTGGCCGTCTGAGCTGGCACCCAGGGAAGGCCTGGGGTCAGGGGAACAAGACAAGGACGGGTGGGGACCTGCCAAGCCTCCCAGCACTCCCCAGACTAGGGAGAAAGGCTCTGGTATGGGGCTTCCCCAAACCCTACATCTGGCAAAAGTTGGTCTCCAGAATCCAAGAGGAAACTGAAAACTAGATGTCTGCCCAACTTCCTCCCGATGCATCTCCCCCCTGGAGTGTTGAAGGAGAGAGGAAGCCTGAGGCCCATTAAGAGTTCACCTGAACCCACTTCTGACCATCTGAGCTGGCACCCAGGGAAGGCCTGGAATCAGGGAAACAAATATCATTTAGTTTCTACCAATAGGAATAAAAGAGAAAATGTAAAATTCTATAGAGTTCAGAATTATTTAATCCATTGAAATAAAAATAATTTCAGAAAGTTTAAAGATATATTCAATTTTTCTACCATGATTGAAGAAGTTATAATTTACTCTCTATATAATTGGCATATTTGAAGAGTTAACATCCGACCCTCAAAAAATTATTCCAATAAAAACAACAAAGAAACTTTGTCAGAGATTAAAGTCTCATTATAATTTTCAAACTATTGGTATTTTATGCCATTACAGTATATAGCATAAAGTTTCCAAATCAAATTTCCTAGCTACTTTAAGTTATTGTAAAGTCATAAGTATATTCTTCCATAAAGACTCAAAAACAAAAGCTCAGAGGAGCTGCAGAAACAATATAGTGTCATGTGCTTGCTCCCACTCTGAGTAAACAAATAATAATAATAATATTTTTTGAAATATTTAATGTTACCCATGGCACAAGATTTCTAACAGTAGAGAACTATCTGTTGAAATTAAACAAATAAACAGGTGGTGGGGATATGAATATAGGAGGCAGAGACACACTTAAAGAACAAGGAAAAGGCATGCATTGATAAAACTATATAGAGTATAGTTTGTAGTTAATATCACCAATATGTTTAATTGTTTAAAACTTCTTTCTAATAAATAGTAATCAGGAGAATAAAGTGGGCAACAGAATAGCCTTAATAGTTAAATATTCAATTCAATTCCTGTAGTTGCTCTTCTACAAAGTGAATTCTTAGAAAAGTCGTGCATAGTATTGGTACCTGTAAAGTGAGGGTAAACGTATTAATTTTGTAACGATATAAAATATGACATATATTTAAGGTTTATAAAAATAAAAATTGTTCAAATTTAATAACATTTATTATCTTTGGCAAAGCAAAATTATTGGTAATTTGTCATATAGAAAGCATTCTGGATGGACTGCTTGAGAGTTGTAGAATAAAACAATATACTAATTAAAATGGTACATTTCATTTGCAATTGCTTAGTTGAAAATCTCACTTTATTTTCATCTCTTTCTCTCTCTTACAACTAAGACAAATGCAACTGTTTAATGAATCTTGGAATGTCCTAAAATATAGTGGATATTTATCCAATTGAAGGAAATAATATACAATTTTCACTTAAATACTTTCATAATAGAGTAAATTTTATTAGTTTTCAAATTTCTGTCAGTCAATTCATATGCTGATCTTTATTTTATTTTGCTAATTTCTGTAGACCTTTTTCTTCTTTTTGAAATTAAAATTTGCTAGCATTTTAGGATCACAATTGCTAATCAAGTATTTGACACCAAATAGTTCTCAACCTTATCATTTTGAAAGTATGAATAATTCTATAAATAAAACCAGTTTAAGAAATCAATATCTCGGTTTGATCCCCCGGTTCCCCATATGGTCCCCCGTGCCTGCCAGGAGTGACTTCTGAGTGAATAGCCAGGAGTAACCCCTGAGTGTCACCGGGTGTGGCCCAAAAACCAAAAAAAAAAAAAATGAAATAATATCTGAGCCAGAGAGATAGCACAGCATAAGGGGGTTTGCCTTGCAAGCAGTTGATCCAGGAAGGACTGCAATTCATATACTGGCATCCCACAAGGTCCCCTGTGTCTGTCAGGAGCGATTTCTGTGCACAGATCCAGGAGTAACTCTTGAGCACGGCCAGATGTGACTCCAAAAGCCAAATAAACAAACAAATAAATAAATAAAAAGAAATCACTATCTGACACGGAATCACAAAATGGTAATTTCTAAATAGACATAAGTAACATATTAGTGTAGCAGAGTTATGTGTTGCATGAATGTTTACATGTATTTATGTCTATTTTCCAGTGAGTGAGTCAACTAGGTGTTTTTTTTTCATCCATAAGTCTTTCAGGGATATGAATCTTAATTAGAAATCTCCTAGTATCTTGATTAACCATAAACATTGTAACACTTCTTTTTTTCTGGCCCACTTAAGACAAATACACCAAAGGAGCATCAACATGCAATACTGAAATTAGTTCTTTTGATCAACATCATTCTCAAAATGCCCTTTACTCAAATCCGTTTATTACTGTTAAATTGATAAAAAGAAATTTGAGGAGGATAACTGTACCAGCTAGATTAAACTTGCTGGCTTTAAAGTAGGAAACCAGGGGCCCGGGAGATAGCATGGAGGTAAGGCGTTTGCCTTTCATGCAAAAGGTCATCGGTTCGAATCCCGGTGCCCCATATGGTACCCTGTGCCTGCCAGGAGCAATTTCTGAGCATGGAGCCAGGAGTAACCCCTGAGCACTGCTGGGTGTGACCCAAAAAACAAACAAACAAACAAAAAAAAGTAGGAAACCAGTTTTTAAGGCTTGTAACACCAGTAATCTCTTATTTTAAAATATATTGCCAGTGTAAATAAACCTGAAATTAAGTGCTCAATTTGTTCAATCATGTTAGATGGAGTGATCTGAATGCTACATTCTTTTCTATTTTGTAGAGCTGTGATATTATCAAAGCCATAAACCCCTTTAGTAGACAAGATGGGAGTATTTCTATGAATTTCCAGTTTACTCTTATTATGTTTTAGCATTTATCCTTATATAATTAGAACAATTTAACTTTATGTCTCACCTTTACAGTAGTCAACATTGTCTATTTTAACACAAGAAGGAATTGCGTTTACAACATGTATTTAAACTGAACTACCAATGCTATTGCTGTTTTTCCTTATAAGTGGCATGTATAACTTATAAAAGCACCTCAGGGCACAAATTGTTTCAGAATTATATCACATATAATATAGGTAGCTTAAAGACACAAATCTCCATCAAGTTCTTTGGCTTGAGTATAAGGTATATTAAGGATTGTCCTTTAAAAACAAGAATCAGTGAACTTGATCAATATACAGTGCAAGTACAATTTCAGGCTAACATAATATAATATGCAAGGAGAGAATCTGAACAGAAATATTAAATTAGAAGAACAGTGTCTCCATCTAAGTCCTTTAAAAGGGAAAGAATGGTTGCTCAATTAGTGCCATCATTGCTTTGCCTGCCAAGTATAACCTTAAGGCAAAGATGTGTACATCAAGATTTCAGAACATAACATGATAATCTGAATTGCATTACTAGCAGTTTTTATTTAAGTTTAACAGAGACTAAGTTCTAAGGCTCTTACTTTCTATGTATCTTAGTAGAAACAGAGTTACCTAATTATACTGAATACTCCCCTGTGTCTCTCAGGAATGGAATATACTTAATTGGAAAACATTAAAAGTTTTCTTTGTATTAGTTTACCTACATGTGTTTTGCCATTCGAATAAATCTGTGTGACAGGATAGCTTATCACAATCTACATGAGCCAAACTCGATGGCGTCCTTTCTTTAGAATATCATCTTTGAACATCTACATCAGTGACATTCACTCTTAGAACAGTGTCACAGATCAAATTTAGGACTCTACATGCCTGGCATATCCTCTGCCCCATAACTTGAAATTATATTCATATATTCCTATACTTTATCTATCTTAGCTAAATTTAAAATTTGATGGTAGGGAAGTGTTTCTAAAAATAAAGTCCAATCATGATGCTGATTTAGGTTTTCTTAAATGTTCATAAGGAACTATAGTATTGAACTGCACTGTATGAAATAATAAGGCTAAAATAAAGCATCACACCTAACAATTGTTTTATTGCATTATTATATAAGATAGAACATATTAATTAAAGCAATAGAAAATTTTTTCATGTAATAATACATGATGCCACAAATGGGAATAGTTCTCTTTATAAAGTTCAAATAGCGTTCAATAAATATACACTCCCTTCCTTCCTTCCTTCCTTCCTTCCTTCCTTCCTTCCTTCCTTCCTTCCTTCCTTCCTTCCTTCCTTCCTTCCTTCCTTCCTTCCTTCCTTTCTTCCTTCCTTCCTGCAACACTTGTTGGCACTCAAGGGTTACTTCTGATTCTCAGAAATCATTCCAGAAGGCTTGTGAAACCATATGGGATTCTGGGGATCAAACCTGGGTCCATCCCAAACTGGCCTGCTAGGCAAAATCCCCACCACTGTGGTAATGCTTTGGTCCCTAAATTACATATTCCTTAATAGTCATATTATTATGATCTATTTACTTGTTTTCATATAATATAATAATTATATAGAGCCTACATTACATATTAAATAAATATCATCTAAGATTGTTTTATTATATATGACACTTTCACAATTAAAGAATCATTTAAAACATATTTCTCAGAATATATTCCTATTTTGAGTATTTTTATATGTATTTGTGAGTTTTGATATGATTTATATTTTTCATTGTGAATAATGCTTAAATGAACATGAGTGTACAAACATATCTTCAAGATAATTTTTATTTCTTTTGGTTATAAATCTAGAATTTGAATTACTCAGTCACAAAATAATACCATTTTTTACTTTTCAGGGATGAACTCACTTATATGGTAAATCATTAATAGTCTAATTTTTAGAAACAGAAGAATAATGGTTATGAGGAATGGGGGATATAAAAATGGGTGTTGTTGGCCAAGGATACAAAGAATAGTTATCAAGGAGAAATCTTTCTAAAAATTTAATTTATAGGGCCAGAGATATAGCACAGCAGTAGGGCTGTAAATGCATCCCTGAGCACCAAAAGGAGTGATTCCTGAATGCAGAGCAGGAATAACCCTGAACATCAGTGGGGGTGATCTAAAGCAAAACAAAGCAAAGCAAAATAAACATAAGACATTTGGCAAAGTTATTTTAAGGAAATAAAAAATTTAGTGTGGGAAAATATATTTTTAAGTTACAAAATATTTGGACATTCAAGAAAGTGGGCATTCAAGAAAGTAAGAAAATAGGATAATTATTAGTTCTACAAAGCTAATACAAGGTACTTTATTTTGTGTTCATCTTTCTCCTATGCTTATTATATGTAATACATTCTGTGCAAAATTACTTTCATAAAGCTATTCATATTATATTATGATGATTTTTTCACTTAATGTATCATGTTCAATTTTCTCAATAGTGTTATATATATTTAATTACCATTTCTAATAGCCTTATTGTTTTTCATTAGAAAGATGCACTATAATTTACAATTTAATTAACTATTCTTTCTGAACACTTCAATTACTTCCAACAACCCTATTATAAGTAATATTTATATGTCACTGTACCTACAATTTCCTCACAAATTAATAGAATAATAGTTATACTATGTCAACATAAATGAACTCTTACAGCACATTATAAAAGATAATTCTGATTTTTCCACCTTAAAATGTATACCATATTTTACAGTTGTTGATTTTCTTTCATTTGCTTAACAAGAAAAGTTGACTTTATTCTTTGTAGATTATTTATGATAATATGGAGAAACTACTACTTTGAAAATGACAAGGAGGGTTAGCAATATTTTACAGCTAATTTTAAAAATGTACAAAAAGTTAAGGATATATTTAGAATTTGTATAGGAATAAAAATATCAAACTTAAAATATAAGGCATACTTTCTATATGTACATTTAGCTAATGTTTAATAATTTATTCAACAATTGAGTTATTTTCTTTTTTACCTAGCTATATTGTGCTTTTAAGTCATATTTTGGTTTCTTTAAAGTATTTGAAGATGAGTAAAATGTGATAGTACTTTGTCATTTTAAGTCAGTTAATTTTTTGTTTGTTTTTGTTATTGGTTTTTGGGCCACACCTATTGACTCACTGGGGTTAATCCTGGCTATGCGTTCAGAAATCTCTCGAAGCTTGAGGAACCATATGGGACACCAGGATTTGAACCACAGTCCGTCCTAGGATAGCACTGGCAAATCAGATGCCTTACAGCTCTGCGTCACCACTCTGGCCCCTAAATCAGTTAACTATTTAAAAGTTTTAGTCATCATATATTTTTCTATGTGTCAATCAATTTATTTTAATTATTTTTTCTAATAAATTTGTGTGTATTTGAATATCTGTACTTTATGTGAAGATAATTACAGTAGATTTTATAAACTATGAGTTTGGTCTATCTAAAATATAATTTTCAGTTTGAACAAAAATACATACCTTAAATGTGCTGCTTTTCAATAATGGTAATTATTCTTATTTTTATCTTTTGAAATGAAACACCATCTTAATATATAAAATACCATGTGATCTGTTATTTGTGGAAGCTTTAGTTTTTTTGTTTTATTTTAAATAGTAACTAACTCCAGCCCGTGGAGTATGATACCCAGGGAAACATATTAACACATGTATCTTTCTATGAAGCTAATTATATATCTTATGATTAATCAAACTTGTAAGTAGAATAGCCAAATTTATTTAATTATCAACTAATAAATTAATAAAGACTAATTCATCTGTTTTTCTTCTGCTATGATTGACTTGAATTTTCTCAACTACTTCCAATTTGCCTGATTTATAAATCTTACTTAATCTTTTTTTAAGGATTTGAGCAAAAGCTGTACTTATATTTTATAGTTTTTATTTTTTATCCACTACTTTCATTTATTTATTCTTTTACTTTTTGCTTTTGGGGCCACACCCAGTCATGTTCAGGGGCCACTCCTGGCTATGTGCTCTTTTGAAATCGCTCCTGGCTTGGGAGACCATATGGGACACCAGGCATCGAACCATGGACAGTCCTAGGTTAGCACATCAAGGCAAAGACCCTACCTCCTGCTATCAGCTACTTTTATTGATCACTTGGTCAATTTGACTACTTCACTTGAAATCTATCTGTCAGTTCTTCATAGAAGCTCAGTTTTTTTTCTGCACCTTCTTGAATCCTTCCTAAACTGTCATTTTTAATATTATACAATTGAGATACCCTGGTATAATAATCTATATAATTTCTGTTGAAGATACACATTTTAAGTGTTATATTATTTAGTTTCTTTGGCTACCTCATATTTAATGTCTTAATAAACTATTCATATTTTATCAAAAATATGGTGGGGATTGGGTGGAATTGTTAGTGATAGTAATGTTATTTAAAACTATTTTCTCACATTACTTAGGGGAAATATTGTTATCTATGGGAAATATGAGAAAGGAAAACCCTCTTAGCAGGGTAATTTAATCTATTAATGATCACCTATTGCGAACAAGAGTAAAACCTCAAACATTAGAAGATGCTGAGAATACCAGAAACCACATGGAATTCTGCATTTCAGTTTATGCTATCTAAAGAGAGATATTTAAGGGAAGTATATGACTTTGTTACTTTCGCTAATTAAATATTTATTTGAATAAAACATACGGTTCCATGAAATATGCTTTGTCTGAATATTTTACTATACCTCCTATTTTCCTCCACACACTTACAAGTGCATACACAAAATATATAGTCTAAGGGTCCTAAGCCTATATCTTCAAGCCTTACAAATTATTGTCATTATTACACCGAAAAGATATTGACATTTCTCTACATTTTGATTTCATTATATTTTCTCTATGTAAAATCATATTTTTTTCAATTTCACGTCACACCTAATGGTGCTCAGGAATTATTGCTGGTTTTGCACTTAAAATAATTTCTGGTTGTCTAGAGGAACCAGATGTGATAGTGGGGATTGAACCAAGGTTGGATGAAGGCATTGTAAATGTTTTAAAAGATGAATTATTGCTCTAAGCCCTATTAAATCTCTCTAACCCAAAATATTCAATTTGAACCACTTCAATTGAGTCTTTCTTTGGGGAATTACAATGTTTTATGAAGAAATTTTAAATATATATTTATAAGTAAATATTATGAACTAGAGCTTTCTCAAAAATGATGCTAAATATTTATTAAGACTAGAGTTATTTAGTATAGTATGTATGTTGCTTGTCTTGCACGTGGTGAACCTGTGCTCCATTCATGGTATCCCATATAATTACCCAACAAAACCTTAATAAACTCAACTCAGAGCTAGCAGTAATTACTGATCAAGACACAGTGTGACCCCCAACATAAAACTGTTGTTAAAATAATCTAGAACAACTTATTTCTTTAGAAACAGTACATGCAAAGATCAAACAAAATAAATGGAAAAATTAGTAAATTTATTGTAAACAATTTGCATAAGATGACAGATTAAACATGCTATGGCTTAAATATAACATTTCTTCCATTGAAAATTGTGCATCTACATTTATAAGTTCATTTCAATATTTAACAATGAAGGGTCATAACTTCTACATTGCTATAAGAACATACAGTAACAACATAATAGTCCACAAATGTTTTCCTATTTGATGGTGATTATTTCTTCCATAATTAGTTGTGGTAGCTAACTGTGAGTTTCTAGAATTTATCTACTGATGGCTATTTGACCTATATTATAAAATTGAATACCAAGAAAGATAAAACACTTTGAGGATTATATATATGCATATATACTCACTTTACTTATAATTTAAGTTAAATTCTAAAATTATTTAGCTTTATAAATGTAAATTGCCAAACTAGACATTTGACGTTTCCAAGAAAATTAGGTATATTCAAAATAGTCTAAGGATCACATAATTTATACTGAGATTGAATTTATTTTATTTATAACTCTTATAACAGATCTTCAAGTGTTAAAACTATCTGTATTCAATTATAATTAAAAGTTGTAATAAATAATAATAAATTATACAGTTAATCATAAAATGCAGCATTTTTGAAATAATCCAGAATAAGTAATTATTTCTTATATTTCTGGATGAAGTTTTACCTACTATTAATGATAGATTTCTTAAAAACTTATCTACTAGGAGACTCAAGCAATAATATGAAGGGCAGGGTACTTGAATTGAACGTGATTGGCCTGGGTTCCCTGAGCCATACTAATATCTGACTCCTGATCACTTTCAAGTATAATTCCAATATAAAAGAAAACATGAAAATAACAACAAAAATGTTCTACTTTAATCATTTGAAATACTGTTCTTAGTAAATAAATGACTTTTTATTTAACGTGTAGGCAATTCATTGGATGTCTTTCAAATTTCAAACCACAAAATGATTCTGTAAAGTTTAATTAGGCTAGAAAAATATATCAGTGAATTATATGTCAGTATGTGTTTAATTAGGTAAAATCTTATACTGAAAACTATCTGTTAAGAATATGGGGCCAAAAAAAAAAAAAGAAAGAAAGAATATGGGGCCAGAGCAGTGTTGCAAGTGGTAGAGCTTTTTTGCCTTGCAAGTGCTAACTTAGGATGGATCACAATTTGATTTCTCAACATCCCATGTGGTCCCCCAAGCCAGGAGTCATTTCTAAGTACATAGCCAGGAGTAACCTCTGAGCATCACTAGGTGTAGCCCAAAAAGAAAAAAAAATGAATAAGTACATTTTTGAAACATCATTCAAAATTGTAAAGCATTATCAGTAAAGCACCAATTAATAGATTACTGGATTATATGTTGCTAGTGGAATAATATTAAGTTATAAATGGGTAAAATCTTGGGCCAGAGAGATTGAACATATAGTTAGTAGCTAGAGGACTAATTTGGTAAAAAAAAAAACTCTGATATCCTGAGTATTTATAAAAATAACCCACAATCACAATGCCTATGGTAGATCCTAAGCAACACGCTAAATATAAAAATAAATAATTAAATAATAAAATTAAAATTTGATATTTGAGCATATGAATGAAACTAGAGGCTTCTATGATAAAGATGTAATTCAGAGGAAGAAAGACATTCGTCACTTCACTCATATGTTTTAAGATTTAAAATTGGGACAGAGCAATGACAGCAGTAGGGAGCTTGTTTTGCATGTGACTTGCCTAGGACAGACAGCAGTTTGATTCACAGTGTCCATGATGGTACCCCAACCCAGGAACAATTTCTGAATGTAGAGCTAGGAGTAAACCCTGAGCATCACTGGGTGTGGTTCCCCAAACCAAACAATGTAAATAATAGAATGGATGAACTAAAAAACAAAATATTGAGGGACAAAAAATAATGAATAAGAGGAGCTTAATTTTTCACAAGTTTTTGATAAGCATTGCAAACTCTTTGTAGAGATTGCATTTACTATGATGAAATAAGGTGCATTTTATTTATTGAGATGAATAAATAACTGCCATTAGAACTAGTTTTATTGCCTCATTTACCACTATAATCACTTTTATGAATTATACTAATTTCATTTTTCTTCTAGTGACAGAATCTGTGACTAGAAAATTAGTTTTTCTTTACACAGATAGATACTATGTTAATAGAATAAATGTACAATCCTTGAATAATAGAATCGAGACAAATACCACCTGTGGTTAGATAACTTAAACTTAATGAACTTCTTAATTAATAAATCTGAATAATTATAGGAGATGCCAATGACTTATATGACCTTATAGAAAGAGAAAAGGGGAAAGTTTAAATCCAAATTATTTCCATTTGGATCTCTGAAAATATATAGATTCCTTGATTGATATATGTTTCTTTTGTGTTGATAGGGTCAAGTTTTAAAAGCAATGTTCCAAAATAACATGGAAATGTTCACATTTTTTTCTAAAAATATGTGTCTGGCATACATTCAATGCTTCAGAAAACTTAACTAAATAGATAAATATCAGTGTATACTTTTTAATAGAATACTTTTCTGGTAATAAAATAATAATAAAGTGATAATAGCAACAATAGTGTGCATGTATAGTGGACCTACTCCCCAAGTGACTCCATGTGTTTAACAAGAAATAGAACAGCTGATTCTTGAAGGTGGAACTCTGATTAGTCCTTAGTACCTCAGAATAGAAGATGTCATAGAGAAAACGAGTCTGGATGGACTGGAAGGTAGCAATGTACTGTATCAACTTTGAGGCTTTCCTGATGCACATTCTAAGCATCTCAGTTCTACAGTAAAATTTGGGTCCTAATGAGATTCTTTTTTCCCCTCTCTACTTATTATTTAATATGACTGGGACATGCTACTCCTCACAGAATATCAATTCTTCATTGAGCTCCATTAAGTTAGCTTGTTGTTAGTTGGTTGTGCACTAACTTGTTTAATAAAAAACATTTACTTGTAAATCAGAAAAAAAACCTCACATGTAACCTTTAACTACTTTCTCAATCCTTAAATTTGTGTCTACAATAATAAAAATATTTTAGTATATATGAGAAGATTTTTCTATGATTTATCAATTTCAATTGATAATAAACTTTAGTGTAGGTAATCAATTGATCATAGTAATGAAAAAAATCTTTCTCTTGAAGTTGTACAGAAAATCAGAACACATTTCTTCACTGAGAATTTGAATTTTACCTCGACTATGAAAGAGAATGCCCTTCTAAAAGAAGTAGAAGAAACAAAATAAAACAAAATAATTTTGAAAACAAAACCAGTCAAGTAGTAGTTAAAAGTTTTCTTATGGAATAACCTAAATTATTGAAATCTTCTTTCAACAATGGAAATGATTCAATAATGATAGTTTGGTCCCTAAACAATAGCAAACCATGAAAAGATCTGCAATTAGTTTCTGAAATCGACTACTTATCTGATTGTTTTATAATTAATTTCTCTCTGAAAAACTTTATCTTTACAGATTCTAAGATAAAACTGACTTACTTATATTTGAATGTGAATAAATATCAGAACAAAAGTGTGCTATTTTAGCTAGTCAGTGATATGACTTTCCAAATAAACATATATAAAGGAATCAAATTGGTTGAAAGTTAAGACATAACATATTCTCTAGATTAAAGAGAACCATTAACAAAAGTTATGAATTGCATCTAATTATGTATTTATTTAAATTATGCGTGAGCACTATTATCAATTTTTGCTGGTAGAGTTGAAGTGTGGATAGCTTTTTATTGTTCTGAACCATGCATTATTCTTGATAGAACTCTGGCCTTCCACACATAAAACATGAGCTATTTTTGTCTTTGGGTTTTTTTACTTTAATACAGTGTTTTCAAGGTTGCATGTCTAGATACTCCAGTGCTTTAGTATGATGTAAGTGGTATAACAGTGTTTAATATGTATTCCTTATCACATATTTTCAGTCATTGTATATATGATGACGGAATTTCATTTTGTTTATCTGTGTAGAGAAAATGAATTTCAGATTGTATTTTTTTTTAACTACAGAGAATTCCTAAAATTGATTTAGGGAAGACTGCCCAAAGTGATAGTTCTCTTCTTTTATCTACATTATATAGTAGACTTTTTTATTTGCCGAGAAAAAAATGTAATTTCTAAGTAAAATATCCATTTTCTGGAGAAAGTGTATTAAGATTTTTCCCAGTAGTGATGAATCTTGAATATAAAATCAGAATTATCAATTTCTTTTTTTTTTAGATGAGCAAATTTTAGTGGCATTTATTTACTCTTCCTCACTTTTTCTTCTTTAATTATTCCTTGCCAGGTGTTAAATCTAGATGCTTTCTATTTCTTCTGTTATAATGCAGGATAATAATAATTTCTTGCCTTTTGAAACAAGATTTTAAATAAATCACATCACATTACTTTAAATCTATGAGACACTAATATTCCAACTAACCACAGAAATAGAAAATAATTTAGACTTGTAAAATTATGATACCACAAAATGCAATTTGAAAACATTTTATATTGCTAGACCATACAACGCAGTAAATTTTATTTCATTTATTTTTTATTTATATTTTGGTTTTTGGTCACACCCAGCGTTGTTTTGGGATTATTTCTGGCTTTGTACTCAGAAATCGCTCCTGGTAGGCACAGGGACCATATGGGATGCCAGGATTCGAACCACTGTCCATCCTGTATCGACTGTTTTGCAAGACAAATGCCCTACTGCTGTGCTATCTCTTCAGCTAATTTTCACCACATAAGCTAAAACAAAAGCCAATAAGAATGTTATCCTAATAAATGGTTTGAATTATTTAATAAATATGTGTATCTTATTATTTAGCATATCAATTTTTTTATAACTTCAAGAAATAAATTCTGATAACTATAATGATCCATTATGACACTTGGTTTAGGAATTAAAAGCAAATTGTAAAACTCAATGACTAAATACAGGAACGTGTATAGTATGAATATCACAAATAAAAAATTTAACTATTCAATTTTAAGAAACCATGGTTCATACTAAGTCATGCATCCGTCTGGCAGATTCCAATAGCACTAAGCTTGTTTTATTTTGCTCTATGCCCCTTCAAAGTTAGTTATAAATGAGTTCAGTTTCACTCTTCAAAGATACATTAAGACAAAAAATATTACCTTCATTTTTATGAGGGAGAATATCTTATAAATACACATTAAAATATTTTGTGAGGTTATATGAAATAGAAATGTAATGGATAATAGATTATCCATGACTGAAAAGTGTTAAATAAGCAAATGATTGAAGTCATATGAATTTATGGATGTATCAAATTACTAATGTCAACTAAATTATTAATATATGTAAGCTAAATATGCAATGTTTATATTTTATTACTTGAATTATTTGTTACATATAATTTAACTATGAAATACTATAAACTTAATTTAATATCTCTTTTTATGTGATTAATAATATGTGTCTATTAAAATGTGTCTGATAGCCTAGATTTCAAATGATGAGGATATTTTTATGTTTTCCTCATATCCACACACATACAAAATAAGACAATGAGCATATGTAAAAAATGTAGTTTAAAGCTGAGATTTTTTGGAAAGAAATTTAACATATGAAGGTAATTATGGCTGAGGTAATATGAAGCACCTGGTTACATATATTTTGAAATGGAGTTCTAAAATTTTTCTACATGTATAATAGAATATAAAGGTTCCTGATGTTTATATATTTTTATATATTTAAATTCAAATATTGTTCTGTAAAGAAGTATTCTATAGTTTTGGAAGATTAATGATGGTGATTAAAATTTGTTATTTTAAAAATAAAAGCCAGGGGGCCGGGCGGTGGCGCTGGAGGTAAGGTACCTGCGCTAACCTAGGACGGACCGTGGTTCGATCCCCTGGTTCCCCATATGGTCCCCCGGGCCTGCCAGGAGCAATTTCTGAGCATGGAGCCAGGAGTAACTCCTGAGCACTGTCGGGTGTGACCCAAAAACCAAAAAAAAAATAAAAATAAAAATAAAAAAAATAAAAGCCATATACTAAAAGTTTTGCTTTTTTTTGAGGATAGAGTAAAGCTTTTCAGATAATTGTGTAGTGAAATGAAAATGATTTAGATTAATTTATATATAAGAGCTAGAAGATAGCTCAAAGTGTGGAATATTTTCCTTGACTTAACAAATAATCGATTCAATTCCCAGCACTATATTGTCAACAAGCACTATCATATAGTTATTTTTAGCATTGCAGTGTCAAGTATAATCAGAACTCGTCATAGGACCCTGAGCAGTATTAGAGAGAGCTCCAAGAGATAATTTTCTTTTTCATTTTGATGCATTATAATAACTTGAATTTCAGATTTTTTGATGCACAGTGATATTAAATACCTCAATTATATCCAATATCTTTATAAATAAATGGCTTTTAGGGGGCTCACCTTGAACAATAATATAAGAATTTTCCAGATAAAGTATTTAGTGGTCAATCGAGAAGTTTAAAGGGCACAATGTGCCAGCTATTGAATCCAGGGCTCACATTTAATGAAAGTAGTGTTCAGCACTTAATGCAATCTTCTTAGCATGATCAATGCTTTCTTTTTTCCCCCTTAAATTGTGTTTTAATTATTTATTTATTCATTTATTGCTATACAGATGTATCTTTAGGCCTTACTTCTGGCTCTGCTCTTAGAGATCACTCTCTAAGAGTTGAAAGGGTCACATTATGGGTGATAGGTGAACCATATGTGGTATATAAATTAAACACAGATTACATGCCCAACCAGTTTTAAGATCTAGCTATTCTTTAAGTAGATTGTTTGTTTGGGGCAATGTTACAGACTGCTGATCTGTAACAAATTAATAAATAGCTTCGTGAGTCCTTATACCTCACGGGAGAGAACAGGACGGAAGGAGATCTGCAAACAGAAAAATATTAATGTGAAGAAATGAGAGGCCACGCGTTTGCATGGGGTCCATGTTCATGAAAAGAAGCGAGGGCACTTTATTAAATTCAGGGAGCCTATTTAAAGTAAACTTTGGAATGAAAGGCAAGCCAGAAAGAAAAGGGGGGGTTGACTCCTGAAATTGAGCTGAGATTAGCATATTTGAAGGACAAAAGATGCTAGCTGAAATTTGCATCTAAGAGTTCCAGAGATGGGAAGGAATTTTCTGATTTGGGGGTTCATCTAGTAATTTTGTATGAGGACAAAGAAAGTGAAAACTTAGGTAGTGATAAGGAGCTAGCTCTGGGGAAGTGAGAAATATTTTTGGGTAATTAATGCAATTATCAGGTAGAGGCAAAGATGTTTTGTGTTTTGGGTAAAAACATGAACTAGCTATGCATATTTAGCTTGGAGGAAAAAAAGGAAACTTCTATGGCGCCAGGTAGAGAGACTGCCCAGTGGGGGTGCAAGTTTGGCCTGGCGGCTTTTGGTTCTGTCATCTCTTACTGCAGAAGGTTTAAAGGGGCAGAGAGAAAAAAATGTCACAGCCTTGGAAATTATGTTTCAGACACTCCACGCAGAGATCAGCTTGAACAGCTCAGAGCGGGCCTTTCTGACATGATTTCCACTCAGGAGTTTTTTCCACTCCTGAGGGCTGTGACAGGGCAACACCTGTTGATGCTCAGGGTTTACTCCTTTCTCTGTGCTCAGAAATCACTCCTTGCTGGCTTGAGGCACCATATGGGATGCTGGGGATCGAGCACTGGCTGGTCACATGCAAAGCAAAAGCCTACCACTTTTTTTTTTTTCGGTTTTGGGCCACACCCAGTGACGCTCAGGGGTTACTCCTGGCTATTCGCTCAGAAGTCGCTCCTGACAGGCACGGGGGACCACATGTGGAACCAGGGGATCGAACCGCCGTCCCTCCTAGGTTAGCGCAGGCAAGGCAGGCACCTTACCTCCAGCGCCAACGCCCGAACCCGGCCTACTACTTTTTAATCATTCCGGCCCTATAATATTGTTTCTTTATGTTAGAAAACTGAATCAAACATTGGATATCATGCTACCTAAGTCAATGTATCTTGTTCTCTGCAGATCTCATTTAATCCTAGACATCCTATTAAATCAAAAGGAAGTTGTGAACTGAGAGTTATCATTGGGTACTAATAGGTTCATTGTGTCCTTTTCAAAAGTTGCATTTTATTGTCATATGAAGAAAAATAAACCTCAAGTGCACATGCATTTAAAACTTAAGTATCTTTAGGCTATTGCATTTCGATTTATGTACAAAGTTCATAAGATCAATGAAATAATAAGATATTTTTTTTCTCTGTACTATTCCCCCCCTCCGGGGGGGGGGGCTGGTATCAAGGTAGAGGCTGCCCTAGGCTAATTTGGGGTATTATGGTTTTAGGGATTTAAATCATAGTTTGCCACATACGAAAAATGTTTCTGAACACATGCACTAATCCCTCTTCCTTTTCTATTTGTTTGTTTGTTTGTTTGTTTATCTATTTAGTTTTTTGGGTCACACCCAGCAGTGCTCAGGCTCCTCCTGGCTCTATGCTCAGAAATTGCTCCTGGCAGACTCAGGGGACCGAATGGGATGCTGGGGATCGAACCACCGTTCTTCTGCATGCAAGGCAAATTGCCTTGCCTGCATGCTATGTTTCTGGCCGCTGCCCCTCTTC
>PVKC010011838.1:0-24192 GCA_004027635.1 Crocidura indochinensis | reverse complement strand
CCAGATCCTTTGAAGTATAGCTTAGCATAAGTACAGCCATTTTGCCTCAGATAGATATTTTGTCTCAGCATTGCCCTTAATCTGAACTTTAGATGTATACCTGCCAAATGGGCAGGAGTTGACACAGACTGCCCTGCAAGAACTTGACCATACATGAAGGCTTGTTATAACATGTATATACTTGCAAGAGGTATGCTGGCAGAACATTGTGACTTTTATGAAGTCACCTAGAAACATGTAACCAACCGTTATGTAACCACTCACTATTGTTAATTTCCTATATAAGCCCTGCTTGCTTTAAATAAAATTGACACTGATCATAATCCATGATTTGGTGTCCCCTTTCCTCCCACCCTTCTTTCTTTCAGGTAAGAGCCCTTTCCACGACCACGAATAACTGAGAGCTGCAGGCCGGCTCAGTTGGCATATTAGATCAGAGACTGGCACTGCTATGAAACTAAAATATATTCACTCATAATTGTTCTTCTATTTGCTATTAAACTAAGAGTAACAGCAATATAATAAAGGTTCATGAAATTAAGATGTGATGTGCCAGAGTTTGTAACTGAACTCCCTTTGAGTTGTGAGCTTCAGATTTCTGCTTCCATATAGAAAAAATGCAAAACCCCTGAAGATTTTTACATTATGCAATTTCACAGAAATAGAAGTTATTTATATAAGACATGGTTGACACAGTAGGTATAGACAACTTGTAGGCAATGTATCATAATACATGATCATGTCATCTCAGAAAGTTATAAAGTTTCCAGAAAGTCTATGTCTAATATAAATGTTCATAATAAGAATTTATTGGTTTGTTATAAGTAAAATAAAATCACCAAAAAGAAATCAGTATACGAGATGCTTTTTTCATCCAAATGGTTAGATCAATTTTACTTTATGGATTTCTTCAGTGACTTAAGATAAATCTCACGCTATTATTTTTAAGCTTTAGAGACAGTTCCAATCCCATGTGCTAGTTGAAAGAAGGGTATAGCTATGACATTACTGAAAAATATTCCATCTCAGACTAGACTTTCCTTTGAAGAAAAAGTAATGATATTTTGACATAAGTAGTCTGCACAGAGACTCTGTATCCTATCTAACAATGTAAACCTGGTGTTTATAGAGCTTACTGTTACTTAATGTTTTATTTTTAAGTTCTTATTAAAATCATTGTGGTTCAAAATGTTATTCAAAGTTGGGATTGGTGATACAGTGTTTCGGTACCAATCTCAAAACCAGAGTCAATCTTTCTCCGTCAGTGTTCCCAGAGTCCATCCCATGCCACCAACCCCACCTCAGCCTGTCCTATAACAGGTCCATTTTTAGTTTTGATTATTAAATTTTGTATTTATGCTTTCATTGTTGTTGACTTTGGCATAAATATTAGGTTCTGTGATTTCTTAACACCACAAATATACCTAAGACTCCTTGTTCTCTGTCCCTGCCAGTTTATATTTGTCTTTCTTCTCCTCCACTTTATAGTTCCTATCACTATACATTGTGGCCTACACTGTTCTTGACAATGCGATTTAAACCACAACATTTATTCATTGTTATTTTAAATACTACATATAAGCAATATCATCCTGCATTTATTCTTCATTTACGATATCTTCCAGTTAGTTTTATCAAATTGCATTGTTGTATCATTGCTTATATCTATGTATAAGATATACATATATCTATGTATATCTATATAGTATTCTATGTATACCTATATATAATATATACATATATCTATGTATAAGATATACATATATCTATGTATATCTATCTATATCTATGTAGTATTCCAGTGTATATACATACCACATCTTAATGATTCTCTTGTCTATTGTTGAGCATCCAGCTATTGTATGAAGTACTGCAGTGTATAGTGATGTACATTCATCCATTTAAGTGAATGTTTTTTCTGTCCCGGGGATAGATATCCAAAACCAATATTGCATTATAATATGGTAGTTTGATTCTGAGTTTACTCAATACCCTCTATAATGTTTTCCATAGGGGGTGGATCAGATACATTCCCACCAGTAGTGGGTGAAAGTTACTTTTCACCACTACCCCACCTCTTGATGTGATCATAATTAAACTTAGACATGCCCTTTGGCAACCCTACCTCTAATGTTAGTTGGATTGGACACACCCTTGGAATTGGACCTGGTCATGCTCCTAGGCACACCCCTTGTATGCGATCCCTGTAATTATGGTTATATAAGAAAAAAGGTTGAAAGTTGAAGAGGGGATCCACAGGAAAGACTGGAGTAGTACCTGCGGCCCCTGAAAGGTGTGCAAAGGCCCAGAACTCCTGGCCTGACTGGAGACAAACACCAATGAGATACTGCCTGCTCTGCTTCTACCCCTCAATTCTTTGCTCTTTATCTAAAACGCAGAACTATGGACCTCCCTGGTCCTCTATGGCCAGTAAACTATCTTTTTCAGAAATCCCTGGATAGAGCAGACTTCAGAGTGCAGATTGGAATAAAAGAATATTTAGTTTCTACCTCTCTTTCTTCTCTCTCTCTCCCCCGAGTGTCTACTATTTGGCATCCCTGGTAAGCACCTTACCCCACCTGACAGCCTGGTCCCCTGGCCCTTGCAGCTAAATTGCAGGCTTTCCAATCCTAGGAGCTAACTGCAGTAATCAGCAGCTGGAGTCCCGAACAGGTGAACAAAATTGAACCCTGGATTCTGCAAAGACTTCAAGAAGAAAACTATGTAAGTAAAAATGTGAATGTTGAAAAAGAGAGAAATGAATAAGACAAATGAATTAAAGAAAGAAAAGTGAATAAAAGAGAAATAAATGAAAGAAAAATAGAGAAAAACAAGAAAAAATAAGACAGAAAAAATTAACAAAAAAGAAAAGAATAAGCAGAAGAGATTTAGACAGAAAAAAGAGCAAAAAAAGAAAAAAGAGAAAATAAATGAGCATAGAGAAAAAGACATACAAATGAGCAAAATATGAAATAAAATAGAGAAAATGAGCAAAAAGGAGAGTCAGAGTGAAAATGAATGCTCAAAAAAGACAAAGAAAATTTTAAATAGAGAGTAATAGCATCTTATATAGAAATAGAATGTGGTTTCTAGCAGCCCAGGGATGAGGGAGGAAGATATGGGAGGTAGGATGGGGACGAAGGTGGAAGGAGGACAGTTTGGTGATGGGAATTCCCCTGATTTTATGTTAATATGTACATAAAATATTATTGTCAATGATATGTAAGTTACTATGATTAAAATAAAAATTATATTAAAAAGAAATAGATTGTGGAAAACTGATAATTCCACAACTGTCCCCTATCAGTAGAAAGCAGCTAGAAAAAAATTATTGACCCATTACCCAAAAGGATTGGAGTTTTTCACTTTCCTACACTGGGTATAAGTTTTATAAAAAGATAAGAAGTTTCTGTTTGTTCCCTATTATTTTGTTTCTTCCCTATACTGTTTCTCAGCTTTGGAACTTTTAAATGAACTTGTCTCAAGGAAAGATAAATGCAGCTGACAACCACCACAGCTAAAAGTTTTATAGAAGACCATGATTTTTTCTGAACTCTACTGAGAGCTAAGGATAACTTTTCATATAATTAAAAATATTAAAGAGGAATATGTTGATGTAATACAAAATACAGCTTCATTTCTTTATACAATTAAAGATTCAGGGGAGAAAGAGATCAAAGTGTTTATCCCATTTTAAATAGTGTCAAAAACAATCAATTGCCTAGAAATCAACTTAACAAAAGAGGTGAGGGATTTATACCACAAATACTTCAAAAGACTTTAGAAAGAAATTGAAGAAGACCTAAGGAAATGGAAAAACATTCCATGATTGAAATACTGCTATCAAAATGACCAGCTTACCTAAACTGCTATATAAAATTCAGAAAACATTCAACTTTGAATAGTCAGTAAAAAAAGTTTGCATGGAAACATGAAAGATCCAGGATAGCCAAAATCATGCTGTAGAACAAGAGTCTGGGAGACATCTCATTACCTAACTTCAAGCTGTAGTTCAGAGCAATAGTGATTAAAACAGCATGGTATTGAAACAAAAAAAGATTTTCATAACAATGTTTCAGAATAAAATATTCAGTGACAAACTCCTAACTGTATATGGTCATTTTTGTCTTATAAATAAGCCAAGAATATGAAATGAAATAACAACAGTCTCTTCAACAAGTGGTATTGGAACAATTAGATATCCATATGTAAGAATTATCTAGTCAGGGCCAGAGGGAAAGCACAGCAGTAGGGTGTTGCCTTTCATGCCACTGACCCAGGTTGGGCCTTGGTTTGATCCTCAGTGTCACATATGACGCCCCCAAATCAGGAGAAATTTCTGATTGCATAGCCAAGAGTAACTGCTGAGTGACACCAGGTGTGGCCCAAGAACAGAAACAAAAAATAAATAAATAATCTAGTATTTTAAAATTAAAGATATCCATGAAAAATATATCAATAGATACATTTTAACTGTTTAAATACAATAGAAATAAAAATCATAGAGCTCATAACAGAAGAATTTATCCTTAGAAATATTATTTTCTATAAATAATATTTTTGTTTTATTTTGTTTAGAATATCATATTATGAAAGACAGTTTCCTCAGCAACAAGCTTTGATGACCATTAGTAATTTTTTCTACTTTTGTCAATACCAAGTAGTTTAAAATGTGGCAAGAACTCCCTACATTTTCTATACCTGGAAAACTTTATATTATAATGCTACCATGATTTGGTATATTTAATGTCATTTTTTATTATATAGATCATTAGAGTATTGGTATTAACCATTTAATTTGTTCATCTGTAGTTATGCCAACGTACTTTTAAATGCCACATATTAATTGCTCTTATAATTATTAGTCTTTATGTTTTTCTACCTTTAAATAATTCTTATTATAAGTTTTTGCTCCTTTTGTTTAATTTTTGCTGTTGCTATTTGAGTAGTGTTCAGGGCTTATTTTAGCTCTATGCTCAGAGTTTATTCCTGATGATACTTAGAAGTACATTTTTGGTACAAGG
This sequence comes from Crocidura indochinensis, assembly GCA_004027635.1. Classification (NCBI taxonomy): domain Eukaryota; kingdom Metazoa; phylum Chordata; class Mammalia; order Eulipotyphla; family Soricidae; genus Crocidura; species Crocidura indochinensis. The sequence continues at coordinate 19,168 of PVKC010011838.1, read as the reverse complement.
AATCAAATCAGATATGTCTGATTGAGAGGAAAATATCCTAATATCTATATTCTATCTATGGTCTAACTATTTTCGCTTTATCTACATAAACAATCAATTACTTGTGAAGAAGACAGTTTTGTTTCTTCCTCCTTTATTTATGTAAGTATTTTTTCTCTTGTCTTGTGCCAATTATCTTTTTTTTTGGGGGGGGGTCACACCCAGCAGTGCTCAGGGGTTCCTCCTGGCTCCATGCTCAGAAATTGCTCCTGGCAGGCACGGGGGACCATATGGGGCACCGGGATTCGAACCGATGACCTTTTTCATGAAAGGCAAACGCCTTACCTCCATGCTATCTCCTGGGCCCCAATTATCTTTCAATCTAGGTTTTTGATACTCAAAATAATTGGTTCTGTACATGCCCAAGAAAATAGCCATATTTTAGCATTGAAGTTATACTATTTAGTTTCCATTTCTCTGCTTGATTTTATATTAGGTATAAAATATTACTAACTCTTCTGATTTAATAGGTGTTAAAACTGTTAGAAATTTTTAAAAGAAAGAAAATGATTGTTCTTTTCCAAATTATCTTCCCTTTCTGCCAGTAATAATTTTAAAAGGTGTGATTTTATATACTTATTTCAGCTTTTCAAATCTGCACATGCAGTTGCTTTGCATAATTATCTAATAATAATCTAAGACTTTTAACTGACCCTCTGTCATTCTACTTATATGAGAGATTTGTCTTCTTGTCTTTCAATTCCTATACCATAATATGAATCATAAATTTCATAGTTATTTTGGCTTGGAGCCACAATTTTAGTGAGCTAAAACTCCCGAATCAGATAAATTTTTCTCATGAGATAACTATACTTTATGCAAATAAAATAAATATCACACTACTATTATCTACTAGGGTTAATGGATTGATGAAAATGTCTCTTATCAAAAATAGGCTATATTTTATTTATTCATTTAAATTATTTTCTAGGATATTTAAAGGTATCTAGAGACTAAAAATTAAGATAAAATTTTAAGCTACTAAGAGTTAAAAATGAAGTGCATAAAACTTAATCAATGATCCCTAATTTTAAGTATGATTATGCTTTCATCATCATTTTTCATATAAAATTTTATGCACATCAATATTTATCCACGTTTTCCAGTATTTATAATAGGACATCTCTCAGGAACTATGCATTTTGAATAATAAACTATACCATATGCTTTTATGAGTTTATTAAATGTGTAAAGAAATTTTTGATCTTATTAACAATTTTTTTTTTGGTTTTTGGGCCACACCCGGTGATGCTCAGGGGTTATTCCTGGCTATGCGCTCAGAAGTCGCTCCTGGCTTGGGGGAACATATGAGAAACCAGTGGATCGAACACGGTCCGTCCTAGGCTAGCGCAGGCAATTCAGACACCTTACCTCCAGCGCCACGGCCCGGCCCCAATTATTAACAATTTTTATTCATAAAAATTATTCCTATATTTTAAAAAACTTACTGATATTTAAGAATCCACTTAGATATGTATATGATTAATCTATATAATCTAAAAACACGAAGACTTACAAAGTGAAGTATACATAGTTGAGGATAGCCCAACATCATTCAAAAGGCATTCAGATGTGGTATGAATTGTGACTCAAACACATGATTTATATACTAGGAAAATCAAGGCTTGTGTTTATCTCTCTAGGGAATTCTAAAGTGTGCTACTAATTTTCCCCCAAAAAATCATTAAGGGAAGCAAACTCTGTCACACCCTATAAAGCACAGGCTGAGGCTGAATCTACAGGCTGCAAAAGTGCTGGGAAAGGTTTTTCTAAAAAGCTATTTCCCCCCAAATGTATTCTACTTGGGTATGATAAGACTACTCCTAATAAATTTTGAAGTGTGAATAAAAATTTTATGATTTCACTTTAAAATATAAATCTCAGCTACCTCACTGTTGACTGAATTAACGCATTCCCTACCAGGGCAACATCAGATCGTATGTGAAATCTCTGCCATCTTAGATGAGATTAGGCAAGGACAGGCATTTTCTCAATTTGAGCCTGGAGCTATTTCTAACAAAGAGATACATGTGGCTGTTTTCTGTAAGAAGGGAAATGAATTTGTTTTAAGAGAATATTACCATCATCAATTTCGTAAGCTCAAAATGTATTACCAAGAAAACCTATAAAATGCCATATGCTTTCACCCCTAAAATTATGATGATAAAAATGCTAATAATATGTCTTTTCTACATATTCAAATGCCTCAATTTTCCTATGTGCGAGAAATAAGTGGGCAGATTTATCTCATCTTTTGGCCAGGGGCATTGGAAGGAATTAATTTCCGATAGATTTTCTTCTCAGATGAAAGGTATTAGGACTATAACAATAAGAATTATGGTTTAAGATGTCTTTATATTCCCAGACAGACTGCATTTTAGAAATGTGTAATACTTGAGTTTTAAAATGATTATTTATGTCAAAACTTTGTTCTAGTTGCCTTCAATAAGCATCATAAATAAAAGGAATTAGTTGTGCTTTCTTTTTAAAACTTTGTATCTTTGAAGACAACTTTCTTAGACACAATAGACTTGTTTCTACTTGTAGTGTGTATAGTAATCTTAGCTGTAACTTCCTGCAGGGCCTATGATATCCTGCTGTCTTCACATGACCAACTTTATAACAGTAGTGCTGCAACCCACTGCTTGTTTACTTCATATTCTCAGCTCAAGATTATTCATGCCTTTTATCCCAGATGTTAGTTGTTATTTAACTCCTGATACTTAAAAGATATTCTAAGCAAAGTATTTTTGGATTTTCAGGAAATGCCACTAGCCAATGTTTCCCCCCAAATTTTTTTGAAGAACCCAGAAAGGGGTGAAAAGTTAGAACAGCAATATCAACTCAGATATTTTGTTAAAAAATCCATGAGAACTTGAGTTTCACGACTAACCAATGCTGGTATGGTGTATAAGGACAATGTAGCCAATCATTAAATTAGAACCCATACCTAATGTGTTTCTCTGCTTCAAAGGTATGGATAATTTGCTGATTTGAGGGAAGACAACCACGTCTCATACCACATTGGATCTGCTTTATGAGGCAAGCAGGCAATAAGAACGACTTTATTTTCCTATTCCCCTCATTGGTATTTCCTTTCGTCTGCATCACTTATCAAATAAATTTCTCAGCAGTGTTACTGGAAAGAGGAGTGGGAAAGCAATAGAGCGCTACATCATGAGATGTGGAATCAGTGATAGAAAATAGGTGAAAGAGAGCCCTCTGGGGGTGCAGTTTTATTGGATTGTTTTCAGGCAAGAAAAGAATTACAGACTGCTTCAAATTGACTAGGGAAAAAAATGCCCTCCTCACAAACTGAAGCTCAGGAGTGGTGAACAGACTATCTCTCCTCCATCCAGCAGAGTCACACTACGTGAATTATTACTAGATATTGCAAACGTGGCTCTGGTCTAAAGCTACAAATAGATAAATGAAAAATATCAGTATACAAGTGCTATTTTTATAAAAGACAAGCTGATGTTTTCAGCATGTGGTTCATGTACCACCTACAAAAACCTCCCTTTGTAATACTGCTGAATATATAAATTCTCTAGCCTCTTTCCTAGCACATTTGTCAGCTTTGTTGAGATAAAGCCACAACTTCAGCGGATTAAACAAATTGTTTACTTATATTTTTTGAGGGCTGCTGGAGTTTAACTCTTCAGGTGTTCTTATTCTTGACTATTATCTCAAGGATCCTCTACTCCTCAGAACATGCTGGTCTGAGAGATGTTAGCATTATAAGATGGATCAAACGCACACGACTTTATATTAAAAATAGCATGGCATATGGCAATTTTTTACACAGAGTTTCAGTCTTTTGGCCAAATATACCCAGATAGTGTACTACAAACCATAATATACTTGGATACAGGCATGCAAGGATCTGTTTCTTCAAGTGATGCCCATCAATTTCATTTTAGCAGGCATTCCCTTGTTATACTGATAATATTTTATAAGAGAATATCTGGTGGTGTAAAAGTGTGAGCTCTATAGTTTCTTTTATATGTTTCTATTTTTGGAGGGTCTTTGGGACACACCAAGTAGTGCTGAGGGCTTACTTTTGACTCTGTGCTCAAAAGTCATATCTGGGTGGAGACTGAAGGAACCACAAGTAGTGCCAGGCACCTAACTCTGGTCAGCCATGTCTAAGAAAAGAACCTACTTGCTGTAATATATTTAATCACAAACATTGTATTGTAATATGGGTACAGTGACATTATGATCAACCCAACAAGAAAAGCTTGTTTTGGCAAAATAATACCAGAAATTACATTGTAAAAATCACCTCTTATTATGTTATAGCAAGAAATGATGTCTAATATCAGCTTAGGGAAAAATGAAAATAAACTAAATTAATAGAGTAGTTTAAAGTAAACATAAATAACATTTGAAGATATATATTTCATAGTAATAAATTGTTCTGAATTGAAAGGTTATAACTGTGAATTTGGCAATGCATAGCACAAACTTTATGAAGTGTAGGACAAACTATAAATCAGTCTTAAATATTGAAGAATATATAAAGAAGACAAAAAGCATGTAAAGATTTTCAAAAGAAAACCTGGAATTTAATATTCAGGTAAGTAATTTAATGAATAAATAGAGAAAATAAAATATGAGTAATAGTTACAAAATCAAACAAAACTCTAGTAGAAAAACCCTTTTTATTGAAAGAGTACTGTGAATAAAAAGGTTAAATGGTATTTCAGTAATATACAGTTCATATTTAGAATACATATATATACAAGTAGGCATGCATATTCAATAAATATATAAATTACAAGAATATTGTTTAAATATCCATGTTAATCAAAACAAAAGCATTAGGAGTCAATTAGTTTAGTGATAGAGTATTTGCCTTGAATTTTTGAGGCATATGGTTGAAATTTTGGCATTACAAAACTGTTAAGAAAAATAAGAGTTTACTGTAAATATTCAGTCCATTACTAAGATAGCCATATCTGCAATATAATGTGAGAAACGTGAGCTATTAAAGCACATTTGCAGATATTCTTAAAATTTGACTTCAGACTTCTTCAGATTATTTTTTTTATTTTGCACAAGTTTTTTTTCTTTATCTAAAGACAATAAAATAACATTCATGTATGTTAAAATTCAAAAATATATACCATGTTTATCTGTTCCACCCTTCCAGGTGAGATTACTCAGGATACTGCAAGCACTACAGGATGGAAAATAACACCCATTTCCTCTAGCAAGATCCTGGAAGTCTCCACATCTGACCCCTCCCATATCAACTGGCCCTTTGCACATCTTGTGAAGCTCTACCTACTTGTTGCTCTACCCTTCTAGTCAAATAGCATGATACATATACTTAGCAAACTTCACACTGTTCATTATTAAACAGGTTTTATGAAAATGAGCAGAGAAAGAAAAGAGCAACCCCAGTCTAATTTCTCACTACTTTCAAGGGAGTCTATCTACTCCCTAGAGAGAGACTTATAATCAACATATAAAGAGTATGAGAAAACCAATGGGGATGACACAGAGGAGCCCAATAAGATCAATACGTGTAAACAATAGCCCAGATGGCACAACCATCCACAAGTTCTGTAAACTTTCAGACTTTAGTGAAAACATGATAAATATGTTCAATGAGCTCAAACAAGCAATGAATGGGAATATAGCAAATTACAAGAATGAAGGAGATTCAGAATGATAAATGTCAGAATCCTGATTCAAGGAATTCTGAATAGTCCCAGAGAAAATAGATAAAAAAAAAACTTCCAAGACACACAGTGCTCAAAATGACAAAATCCAAAAATTGAGATGAAATTTTGGAAGCAACAAGGTAAAATAGGAACTTATATACAAAGGAAACCGCTTAAGATTTACAGCAGAATGATAATAGAATCTCTATGAGCCATATGATTTTCAGATCAACTAGAAGTAACCCCTAAGTGCAGATTCAGCAGTAAATCATTGTTTACTGTTGGATGTGACCAGCAGTATTCCAAACTGATAGATAATAGATAGATAGATAGATAGATAGATAGATAGATAGATAGATGATAGATACAAAAATAGATGATAGATAGATAGATGAGAAATAGAGAAGAGATAGATACATAGATGATAGAGAAAATAAAATTAACAAAATAGAATAAATAGTTTAGATTTATTTATATGTATTTAATATATATAATATCTATATTAAATATGCTTTAATATTTATATATGTATTTTATTAAAATACTCATAAGAAAGAAGAAAAGCAATCTGAACTTATTTTTGATGATATGTATGTGGACACATGCTAAAGATCAGATATATGTAGAGAAACTGAAATAATAGTTTCAATAACTTTAAAAAGTGAAATAATTATGGAACTGGAGCATTAGTACAGTGGATTAGGGTTAGCCTTACATATGCCTAACCTGGGTTTGAATATCAGCATCTCATTTGGTCTTCTGAACACTTCTGGGTACAATTCTTGAATTAGGAGTACCACTGATATTGCCCCATTAGTGAAACCAAATAAAAATATAATCAAAATAGTTCGTTTCAGTAAAATATATTTCAAATTATATTATTAAAGTCTTTTATTTACTTAATTAAAAGAGCATGCATCGGGGCTGGAGAGATAGCACGTAGGTAAGGTGTTTGCCTTTCATGCAGAAGGTCATCGGTTTGAATCCCGGCGTCCCATATGGTCCCCAGTGCCTGCTAGGAGCAATTTCTGAGCATGGAGCCAGGAGTAACCCCTGAGTGCTGCTGGGTGTGACCCGAAAAACCACACACACACACACACACACACACACACACACACACACACAAAGAGCATGCATCATATAATTGACATAGTTGACAGTAATGGATTTAATTCCAGGTAAGTGATAGAAAATTATTTTAAGAAATAGGAAGAAATTTTTTTTAAAAAAGGAAACAAGTAAACAAAATTAAAATAAGTACATCAACAATAAAATTTGTGAAAATCATTCTATCTTTAATGAGATCATTATGACATTGGCAGAAGATTAGTAAGCTCTTGTTACAAGCTAATCATTCCGTTATTTCATTTATTTCTCAACAATGAGTGATCCCAGCTATATTTTGGCATCTAAATTAGTATGTTCCTACCGGGAGAATAACATCAAACAAATAAAGTTGTCACAAGTTGTCACATGGCTGCAAATGCAGTCAGGTGGTTCAGGAATTCAAACACAATTATTGATACGGAAGATTTTGCGGGGTGTGTTCTCAGCTGTGAGGTTTCTTGGAAGTAGAAGAATGCAGGGAAAGTGTGCCCACACTCATTCCAAAAAACCTAGGGATATCAGTCCAGTACCAGCATACCTGGATTTTGTTCAGATTGGTGTTTCTCCTGAGAATCTTAGAGGAGTGGAGAAGTGAGGCCAAAAGACAATAGTGGAGTTGAAGTGGGGCCAAAGGACAATAGCAATCATGGCCGATGTCTGTAGCAGGAGAGACTCTAGCAAAGCATTTGTTGTTCTACATCCTTTCTTCCCAAGATTGCTAGCTTTCAGCCCCTTGGATGGTGTACCCATAATTTTTCACGGTTTTGTTTACATCTTTTTTTGAGAAAAGAGTGAACCTATGGGGGCCCAAATGATAGCACAGCGTAGAGAGTTTTCCTTCTATGCAGTACTATATTCTTAGGAAACATTCCTATTTGTCCTCTGGAGACTATGCAAGGAATCAAACCCAGTCAAGCATCTTACACTGTGCTATATCTCCATTAGGTCAAACTATGGTTTCTATCTCTCTAAATTATGGAAAGTTTTGCACTGGTGAAGAGGGGGGTATTCTTTTTATGACTGAAACCCAACTACGATCATGTTTGTAATCATAGTGTTTAAAGAAATTATTTAATTAAAAATTATGGCACCTAAATAAAAATTAAATATAAAACAAAAAGAGACCAAAACTAATAGAAACCTTCTAGTTTTTGCATATTTTGCTTTTATTAGAATTTCCGTTTGGGGGGAGCACACCCGGTGACGCTCTGGGATTACTTCTGGCTATGCGCTTAGAAGTCGCTCCTAGCTTGGGGGACCATATGGGAAGCCGGGGGATCAAACCGAAGTCCATCTTAGGCTAGGGCTGGCAAGGCAGACACCTTACCTCTAGTTCCACTGTGTTAGCCCCATTTTTATTAGAATTCAGTGTGTTTCTTGTTAGAAAAAAAGCTTTAAATGGGGGCAAGAGTAGTAATGTGTCTGCCTCTCCCGCACTAGTCTAGGATGGACCGCCGTTTGATCCCCTGGAGACTCATATGGTCCCCCAAGCCAGGAGTGATTTCTGAGCGCATAGCCAGGAGTAACCAGGAGCGTTACTGAGTGTGACATCCCAGAAAAGAAAGCTTTAAATGACAATATAAGTGGATAAATTTGTTATTATTTTAAAGAAACAAGGTGAATTGATACAGAGAATGCTAGTAATGCGCTATAATACAAACTATTATTATAACTTTATATTTCAGGCTGTCAGATAAAGTTGTAAAGATATCAGTTATAAAGATCAGCCTCTAAAAGCAGACATCTGTTAAAGATGAGAATATGATAGCTAGTATAATTTTCCTATTATCAATACATAAATAGTCTAGCTATTCTCATAAAAAAGAACTACTTGTTGATCAGAGCTCCTTTAATATCTCATTAGTTGAAACAGCTCAAATAACCATTTGAACTGAAATTAATTGACTGTATGTTAAAAACAAGAATGTGAATGTTAGAACTGATACAAATAACAATATTTTATTTATTCTATTTTCTTGGGTTTTATTAGGATTTTATTAAGTTCTAATTTGAATGCTGGCTTCAATTTATATCTGTTATTTGATAATAAAACATTTTTAGCAGTTTCTTTTTTTGCCACTGGCAAATTTTGAGAAAGTAAGTGGCTAACTGATTTTATTGATAGAATAAAGAGATATTAAGTAAAAATGTCCTCTCAGAAGTACTATCATTTTTTGCACCATTTTGCAACAAGAAAACTGTCTCAAAGAAAAGAGACACCAAGACATAAAGAAGTGTCTTATAACCACCCTGGATAGGTTCACCTAGCTATATGAACTCAAGAAACTGGCACAGTTAGAGCAAGAACAGGGATCTCTTTGTGACACAAAAGCGTCACACTCCAAGGTCAGTGCACTCAAAATAATGTGTCATTCTACTTAATTTTACTTCTTAATCTCGAAATTCTTTCAGTCAGTAATCCAATCGCACTGAATAATAAGCACCACTAAATTTAAAATGTCACAATGATAAATTAATGCAGCACTCTCTATGCTTACTAAACAAAGATGGTAGTTCTGAAAGCTCAATCCATATCAGCAGTTACATAACCTTTCTGATAAAGATTTTAAAAAGGAAATATTGAAAATGTTCAAAGAAATGCAACTTTTTCCCCCAATACCCATTTGATATGTGGTTAATATATAAAATAAGGAGGAATAACTTGTATTCTCATCTAACCTCATAAAAAAGGGAAGAGATAAATAGGCATTTCTTCAAAGAAGAAATATATATGTACAAGCAAGCACACATGAAAAAAAGTCCCAAATCATCATGAAAGTTCAAATAGAAACAAGATATTGTCTCACACTGAATAGACTGGCATAAAACAAAAAAAGAACAAGAACAACCAGTGCTGGCATAGATCTAGGCATAAAGGGACTAATATTCACATTTGGTTAAGTATGTTGACTGGTCCAATATTTTGGAAAAACAGTATGGACATTGCGTGAAAAACTAAAAACTGAACTCCAATATTACCCAAAATACCACTACTGGAATTATAGCCAACAGATCCAAAAACACAATGCAGCACAGGAATCTGTATTGATATGTTCATTGTAGCACAAATTATAAAATATATAATCTGGAAAGAACCTAAATGACTATGAACAGGTAAGTGGATACAGAAATTATCAAACTTATGTCCCAACCCTTTATATTATCTTCAGTCTGTCTTTGCCACTTCTGAACACTAGTGTTAGGAAACAACATTTCTCTAGTGAGCAGTTTACCTATTAAAATTGAAATTATAATAAATTATGCCCTGTGATCACTGAAATAACTACTGAGTTAATTTACTCATATATTTCTAAGCATTATGTATCTTGGAGGAGCAGGGATTTCTGGCCCTATCTGGAAATTCTAGGCCTACCTAGCAATTTTCTCCTTATTCTGGAGTCATAGTGTTTCTCCTGCAGTAGCAGGGAAGAAACAGGTGTTGAGAGCATGCCAGGCAAAAGCCTTAGCCTCTGTACTATCTATATCTCTGGTCCTTCCTATAATGCTTGAATTTAGTCATTTGTACCAAAAAATATTTGGTTTATGATCAATATACCCACTTCTGTCTGTGTCAGAAATACTACAATTAATTACTGAATTGACTTTAGACATAACATTGAATAGGTTTATATTGGTCATTGTAATCTTCTTTCAGTTCTGCATTATTATTATTATTATTATTATTATCTAGCTTGTCATATTCAGCATTATAGCAAGTTGTAAAGGAAAAGTTAGAGATTTTCCAGATTAGTACTATGTATTTTCACATTGAGACCTCAAGCTCTTTTCAAAGGGTCATTACATACTATAATATGCCTAGATTTACAATAAAAATGCGAAAAGTCCTGATCACACACAGTACAAAATACATATAAAATTTCTTTAGGAAACACCCATATTGATATCAGACATCATCTATTACATTAATATTATAAGATAACCTGTACAAATTAAGGCAAATATACTTTAAAAGCCCCTACTATTTTTAAATCATTATTTCTGCACTGAACCATGAATTTCTTCATTTTTAAGCTTAACATCTCTGATTTAAAAAAATACTCTGATTTAAGAAACAACTATAAAAATGCAGTTAAAAATAATGAAATAGGCGAGCGGTGGCGCTGGAGGTAAGGTGCCTGCCATGCCTGAACTTGCCTAGGACGGACCGCAGTTCGATCCCCCAGTTTCCCATATGGTCCCCCAAGCCAGGAGCGACTTCTGAGTGCATAGCCAGGAATAACCCCTGAGTGTCACCGGGTGTGACCCAAAAAACAAAACAAAACAAACAAAAAAAAAGAAATAAAAATATTTTAATTAAAAAATTCAAGAATAGAACCAGTCAAAAATAAAAAGTATGGGGGCTGGAGCAGTGGCGCAAGCAGTAGGGCATTTGCCTTGCAAGTGCTAACCTAGGAGGAACCACAGTTTGATTCCCACAACGTTCCATATGGCCCCCCAAGCAGAAGCTATTTTTGAGTGCATAGTCAGGAGTAACTCCCGAGGATTACGAGGTGTGGCCAAAAGCATATCTTTGCAAAAGTAATTTTGAATTATTACTAAAATTACTATGAAACTTTTTTTTACTGTAGTATGCTTTTATTAAATCAACACAATTTTGAAAATTAAAGTCTTTTTAGCTTGAGGTCATTATTTAACATCATTGAGCTACAATAGGGATAAATGTTTATAGTCAACTTTAACTATAGCTCCATAAAAGAACATGTAAGTTTGGGGTATATTTACACTTAATTATACAACTCACTCCTCCCTTAACCTCTCTCCCGTTATTCAAGACAGGCATACTATTTCTCTCACTCACTACCATTGTCGTGATAGTTGTTAGTGTAGTTATTTTTCTAACTGCACTCACTACTCTTTGTGGTAAGCTTCAGATCATGGTCCATCCTTTCTGCTTTTATCTCCATTGTCTCTGGATGTTATTACAGAATTTCCTTTATTTTTTTTTTAAAACCCTTAGATGAGTGATACAATTCTGTATCTATCTCTCTCACTCTGACTCAGCACAATATTACTCTTAATATTACTCAGCATAATAGCTTTCATATCCATCCATATATAGGAAAATTTCGTGACTTCATCTTTCCTGATGGCTGCATAATATTCCATTGTGAATATGTCCTACAGTTTTTTTTAGCCAATCATCTGTTGTTGAGCATCTGGGATGTTTCCAGATTCTGGTTATTGGAAATAGTGCTGTAGTTAATATAGGTGTTCAGCAGGCATTTTTGTATTGTGTTATTTTTGGTTCCTAGCGTGTATCTCTAGTTGTGATAATACTATGAAACTTAGAAAGTATTACTTTAAAAATTAGTATTCTATGTTTGTGTTATAACAAGAATAATCAAAAATATATTCTGCCTCTGAGAATGTTTTGTATGAGGGAAAACTAAATTCTGTCCTGTACATTATAGAACCCTCCAAAACTCCCATATTTATTTCTTTTTTATTTTTTATGAATATCTTTAAACACTTTGATTACAAATATAGATTGACTTCTAAGCCCAGAGCTCAGAGTATCCCCTGAGCACTGTGAAATGTGGCTAAACATCAAAATAAATAATGATCAGACTTGCCATCATGGAAACCAAGATCTTTCATAACACTTATTCAGAAAGGCTTTCTCTACTCCTCAAGAAGGTGACAAGTTTAAATATAGACCTAATCAGTATTTATCTAGCAATATATAGAACTAATTAATATTTATCATAGGTGAAAATTAGTAAGAAAAGCATTTGCTATCAGTAGAGAAACATTAGGTAACTAGTTTGCTGTAGTTATTATACAAGTAAATATCTTTAATGTAACATTGTGAGACAGGGGACAATATATCAACTCTTACTGAGCAAAAAAGAATGAATAAGCTTCCTCATCCAATAGCCGCAATGGGATTCTAATTAACACCTCTTACAGGCATTGGATTTGCTAGTCATTAGGTAGTATATGTTTAGAAATGTTAAAAACATGAATGTATAAACTATAAAAATCCTTAGTTATTTTTAGTTACATTGCTTAATTTTTTTTGTTTTGGTTTTTGTTTTTTTTTGGGGGGGCACATCCGGTGACGCTCAGGGGTTACTCCTGGCTATTCGCTCAGAAGTCGCTCCTGGCAGGCACGGGGGACCATATGGGGAACCGGGGGATCGAACCGTGGTCCGTCCTAGGTTAGCGCAGGCACCTTAGCTCCAGCGCCACCGCCCGGGACATTGCTTAATTTATCAGAGGGTTTGCTATGTAAAATAAAATAGTGAAAGAGAAATTAAAGTTAAATAATGATGATTTTGGAAAAGACTTATCTTATTTTTTATATTTAAAGTAGTACAAAATTATGAAAGTATTTAGCTTTGAATGTATCCAGGTATTATAGAAACTAGAGAGATATTACTGAAATAGGAAAACTGATAATAGTCTGGTTATGTTTCAGTGCCACATAATTTTTAGAAATATTACAATCTTAATAACTGTTTTTTATATTTGCTGTCTATTACTAAACATTAGAAAATTCAATTATTTCCACTCTTGATGATTTATGATGCCACGTATAAAACATACTTATCTTCCTAATAAATTTTGGAAATTGTTAAGACCTTCAGAGTGATATAGTCATTAAAACTGTATGCCTGGATTAGAACCCTTGGTCCTAGGAGGAGCCTGGGAAATATCCACAAATATCCTTGGAGCTATCTGCAGATGAACACAAACCCAAAAGTGAGTAAGTCAAATTCTCAGAATACTCTGCTGAACTAGATATGATATAACAACAAATGAAAAATGATTATCTGTGCTTCTAAGTCACTTAATTTAGAGGTGAGGAACTCTTAAACCTGTAATATCTGAAACAATCTCTTAAAGCTTAACAAAATATACCCTATCTTGCTCTGAAACAACCAATCAAATTTTTGTAAACTTGTCAAAGAATAACCAGTGAGAATTTTCACTTATTCTTACTAGCATTCTGGGACAGAAATCAGTTTTAAAAAAAGTTCTTAAAGGCTATTGTCTATTGTGTAATATTGAATATTAAATGATTACTGGCATTTCATAAAATCTCAAAGAGAGTTGACAATGCTTGTTCATGTTTATATGTATTTGTTCCATCTGACCTGAAAGAGAATATTTATATTTATAGTAATAAACTTGTAGCATATGAAGTTGATTTTTATTTGAGAGAGAGAAAGAACATAATTTGAGCATCTCAACGTTTTATTGTCATTTTCCTTCCAATTATTTTATGTGTATTTTCCATGCCAAACATGTGTGCTTTTGTTTCAAATGCAACTTAATTTCTCTTTGTTTTTTGAATTTGCCTCCATTCTGTTTTTTAATTTCTTTATATATAATTGTAAAAATACAACTAATAATTTACCAGATTAGATTTATTATATATAATATATAAAATTATTGAATATAAGCAAGTTGTCATATAAATGGAAAATTTACAAACTAATATGTAGTCAAATATATTCCCTAAAAAGCACTTCCTTTGGGGACCGGAGAGATAGCATGGAGGTAAGATGTTTGCCTTCCATACAGAAGGACGGTGGTTCGAATCCCAACATCCCATATGGCTCCCCAAGCATGCCAGAATTGATTTCTGAGTAGAGCCAGGAATAATCCCTGAACGCTGCCGGGTGTGACCCAAAAATCAAAAAAAAAAAAAAGCATACTTCCTTTGTCACCACTTTAATCACCTATACTGCTGATTCAATATCCAAAAAATTAAGATAGTAGCACGCTTGAAAGTTTCTCAAGCTTCTGAATCATCTTTATAAATTTCTCAAAATTAAATTAATAGAGCATGGTCTATAAATATATGTGAATCCTAACTATATATTAACATATTTCACACTATGTAACAAACATATAATCCATATTACCTTTGGGACATATTTGGAGGTGCTCAAATAATAATATGTGACAATGAAATTTAACCTGGCATCAGTTACATGCAATGTATATACCTTAACCCCAGCACAAAAGGTGTAGGAAACATGCTTTAGGTAAACACAACCAGAGATCAATTTCCAGAAACACATAGCCTACTAGAGGTGCCAGGTATGTTTCTGGAGGCTTCTACCAATGTCAGGGTATCCTGGAAATTTCTGAGCACCACAGGACCTAAGCAGTGCCAAATTTTTAGATCCTAGCACTGAACTATCTGTCCTTTTCTAAAGAGTATTCCTGGCAAAGCCACCAAAATGTACTTGGGATCACCACTTGGGAGCCTCTCCACCCATAAGTATAGATCTGTCATTTTATTACAATATGTTTTCTAAAATATACTATAAACTATGTTTTTAATAATTTACTTGGTATTTCTATCAAAGCACAACTTATACAATAATTTACATTGTTTTGTATTTAGAGTAGGTGACTATTACTCTTGTTATTACCAATTATTATGTGTCCTCTTAAAATAAATAGCATCATGAAAACTTGATTATGTTATGACTAGTTTTTAATAAATCAAATGTAACAGAACAAATACTAATGCTACCTGCAGAGGTTGTGAATTAAAACAAAGCATACCAACTGTGTCTGATGAATTAAAAATACATTAGGTCAGCATTTGTCAGTCATTAAAAAATAAGAATTGTATAGGACAGCATTATGCTAGAACCACCGTGTAAATATTTATTAACAAAAAATTAGAAAATAAAGTTATAAACAATTATAATAGTAAATGCATTAATAAAATAAATATTTTGATTATTTCTTTTTGTCACACCTGGCATTACTCAGAGCTTATTTCTGAATTTGTAATCAAAGATCATTCATGAGTGTTCTAGGAAATGTGGTGGAAGGGATGAACCCAGGTTAAGTGCATACAAAGCAAGTCCCTTACCAAACATACTAATTTTCCAGTCCAATTAATCACTATTTTCATATCTATTATCCCTTTAACTCTCACAAAACCAGATTTCATAATAAAAATAAAGTTAATTTGGCTTAGCAACCTCTTTTCTTTACATATAATGCAAACTACTAAACCTATAAACCAATATTTCCTTAGCTAGGAGACGTGATTTAAGGAACTCCAGTTCAAATTTGGCAAATATGGGGCCGGGCGGTGGCACTGGAGATAAGGTGCCTGTGCTAACCTAGGATGGACCGCGGTTCGATCCCCCGGTTCCGCATATGGTCCCCCGTGCCTTCCAGGAGCGACTTCTGAGCGAATAGCCAGGAGTAACCCCTGAGCGTCACCGGGTATGGCCAAAAACAAACAAACAAAAAAATTGGCAAATGTAACAGTCATGTCAACTTTGCAGCTAACCATGATACATTTCTCATTCAATAATATATATGCCGTGTACTTTTTGTTTAAATAAACTTTCTGCTTCTTTTCCTAATGTCAACAGGTAAAAAAAAAAAAAAACCAACTTCCTTGTATTAATTCTCAAGGCACTAGCAGCCTAGACTCCATGAGGTATTCTGCTATTTGTAACCCAATCCTACAGCAAAGTAGTGTGAAACACAGAATGTGGAAACAAAATGAAATCAGTAGATATAATGATATTTTTTGTGTAGAAAAACCTATTATTTGGTAATAAAAGCTTTGCTTCACAACTATTTATTTTTATTCATTTTTGTTAGTTTGAGGGTGAAATGAGGAGGTCCTCAGAGCTACTTTTAACTTGGAGCTTGCGAGTTACTCTGTGTCATATGTTCAAGGTGCCATGAAGCGAGGTATCAAATATGGTGTACCAACATGAAAAGAATCTACTTAAGTCATTTACCAATCTCTTGCCTTCTGACTCAGAATGCTTTATTTCATTGTATATTTGAACCACACCCACCTGTGTGTTTCTCCTGTCTCTGTGCTCAGAGATCATACATAACACAACTAAATAGATTTAGGACAAAGGAACCATAAATAGTGTTGAGAATTGAACCCAAGTCGGTTGCATGCAAAGCAAGTACCTAACCCACTGTACTGTGTCTTCTAATCCAAATTTTTTTTTTTTATTTTGGACAATACCCAGTGGCATTGAAGGATTACTCCTAGATCTATGCTCAGAAATTGTTCTTGGCAGGCTCAGGGGACCAGATGCAATACCCCGGATGGAACTCATGTGTCCTGAGTCAGATGTGTTCAAGACAAACGCCCTCTCAATGTGCTATCATTTGGCCCTGTGACCCAACATTTTAAAGCTGATGCTCCTGTTGTGCTATGTAATGACAATATCTATTATATAAGAATCATTCATGAGAAAATAACTATTTTCTAATTCTATGATTATGTATCTGCTGGTATTGTAGTTTATTGCTCTGTGTTCATTTAATTACATTGTTTTATTGTCCTCTTTATTTTCAGTCACTTGTTACCCATTATATGTTAACATATTTACTGGATTATATACAAGTTTATACTGTATTTTAGTTTTTATAAATTAAAATAATCTAGCTTCACAACAATCTAACATAAAATTATAAGTTAGATTTTTACTACAGTTTTTGCTCCAGTCCATAGACTCTTTAATGGTTAATAGACAGTGCAAGTAATAATTTAGGAATATATTTGTAAGCACCCCCAATATAATACACAGAAGAGTATATCAACTTGCATTTACCTAGTTTAATACAAATGCAATAAAATTTCAGAACCTTATGCTAGTAAAATTATTTTTTTCTGTATTGTTTAATGAACTGGAAAGTGTATACTTTGTATACTGCAAATCACAATAATCAAAAATTAGTCTTAATGAAAGTGTATATCATATGCAGACAAATTATATAAAATATGCAACTTGTAAAATGTGAAACTCCCTAGAAATAATTTAGTCCATTTAAAAACAATACAATTATAATATATTCACGAGTATCTGTCAAATTCAAATCTGATAAGTTTAATTTATTCTGAAAACTAGTAGAATTAACTCTAATTGTAATGCATGTTTTATACAAATGATCTATGTTCAATTAAAATGTTAAAGGAAGATCTGTAAGCTATACATTAAACTTTAAAAGAAGGATTTGGGGTACTTTACTATGGTGCACATCAATCTATTCTATAAGAAATGATCATATTTCCATATTTCAGAAGTGAAAATTGTTTTTATTTTATACAAGGCTTAAGGCATTTGTCTTCTATATGGCAGGCACAGACAGGAATGTCCCTTGATCAGTGAGCTAGGAATAGCACAGAGAACACTGGCATCTTCCTAAACACCAAAAAACCCAAAATATCCAATATTTATAAATAATTAATCTAAAGTTTGCAAAATACCTGCACCTGTATTTTGTCAAGTTTTGTTTTCCACCATATAAAAGTATCAACTATCAAAATAATTAAGTTACCATATTTTTCGCCACATAAGACACACCGGCATATAAGACGCATCCAATTTTTAAGAAGGAAAGTCTAGAAAAAAAGATTCTGAACCAAATACTGTAGTAAAATATTTTATATCAACTGTATAAGGTTAACAATAGTTTAAGAATAATTTATGTCAACCATGTAACATTAAGAATTTAGTACTCTTAACTTAATCTTTACTCTCATTAACAGTCAGTAAACAATAACAAAAATAAGGCTGTAATGTTTATATTCAAATCCCAAGAATTCCTCTTCTTCGCTGCTATCAGAAATGAGGATGGACAGATCCTCCACAGTCATTGTCAACACTTTCTTCCTCACTGGTGTCAAATATGAGTTCATCTTCTGTTCCATCCAAGGCATTACTAAGGCAACATTTCTTGAAGGATTTTACAACAATGTCCTCTTTAACGGAGTCCCGTGACCTTTTAGCCATTTCACACACTTGTGTGATAGTGGGCCTCTTCATCCACCCAGTAGGAGTCAAATCATGGTTGCAAGCTGCCATCCAGGTGCTCCACTCAACTCACATCAGAACTTTGAACGGTTTGTTAATGGCAACATCCAGAGGTATGGACGGAGCTCTGCCTACTTAAGGGAGGAGCTCGTGTCACTCTAGATCCTCATCGACTCAGAATGACAAGGGCTCTGCCCTAAGTAGGCGGAGCTCCGACGTCCTCTCCAGGTAAATTGCAGTAACTCCCGAAAAGTATTGTCAGCTTGGTCACCCGCAGCCCACTAAACAGCAGCCCACTAAACAACAGGCCTGACCGGTAGTGGACTGCAGTCCGGTGGTTGGGGACTGCTGCTTTAGGTACAGTGCTTTCACTGTAAAAAATGTGTCTTATATGGCAAAAAATACGGTACTTCCACTTTCATTTTCTTTTTAAGTGCTACTGCTATTTCTCTTAAGTTACGTGGAAAAAATAGCTTTAGGGGCCCGGGAGATAGCATGGAGGTAAGGCGTTTGCTTTTCATGCAAAAGGTCATCGGTTCGAATCCCGGTGCCCCA
>PVKC010011837.1:0-24281 GCA_004027635.1 Crocidura indochinensis | reverse complement strand
ATTCAAGAAGATACATAAAGTTCTATGGCTTTAGAACACTTTATATGCTTCTAGGAAATATGTATCACAATCTGGGGACTGAGGGACAAAGTAATTATGCATGGGTTCTGTTTTATTTTTCTCAATATTCTATGGCTGAAAATTCAATGTTAAGACATCACCAAGGGGACTTATGTGAATTCTGTTTATGGGTGATTGTTCTTCCACTGTAACTTTACCTTGTCCTCTTTCTTTGCATCTTTGTTCTCAAAATTAAATAAATTAAAAAAAAAAAAAGAACAGGGAGGGAAGAGGAAGCACACTCATACAGGGTGCAAGGGAGCCAGGTACGGAGGGTGAGGATGGGGCCATCTTAGGCAAACGGGAGGTTCAAACAGCACCAGACAGGGAGGAGGCCAGGACAGCCTCAGGAGGGGTGGAGGCTGGAGCATCTTCAGGAGGGGATGAGACCAGGGCAACCTCAGACAGAGAGAAGAGGGACTCAGCTTTAGGAGAGGAAACAGGAGCAACCTCAGGACGGGAGAATGCTGAGCAAAAGACTGGGAAACCCTCAGGCAGGGAGGAAACATATACAAACTCAGAGGTAGAGGAGGTCTATATTAGCTCAGACAGGGTGGAAGCCTGGACAACCTCAGACAGGAAAGATACTGAGACCACATCACACAGGGAGGAAGTCTGGATCACATTGGGCACAGAGGAGGCTGGTACAAGCTCGGGTGGGGAGGAGATAGGGACAACCTCAGATGGGGAAGAGGCTGAGCAATAGATTGGGACAACCTCAAACAGGGAGACAACATATATAAGCTCAGGTGTAGAGGTGGCCTGTACAACCTCAGAGACAAGAGAGGCCTGGATAATCTCAGACATAGGGGATACCTGTACAACTTCTGATAGGGAGGAGGCTGGGTTAACTTTAGACACACAGGAGGTCTGTGCAGCCTTAAATAGAGAGGAGGTTGGAACAACATCACACATAGAGAACTGTAAAACCTCAGACAGAGAGGAGGGTGGGACAACCTCAGACATAGAAGAGGCCTGTACAATCTCAGATAGAGAGGAGGCTGTGAAAACCTCAGATACACAGGAAGTTGGGACAACCTCAGTCATAGAAAAGGCCTATGCAACCTCAGACAGAGAGGAGGCTGGGACAGCCTCAGACACACAGGCGGCTGGGGCAACCTCAGGCATAGAGGAGGCCTGTACAACCTCAGACAGAGAGGAGGCTTGGACAGCTTCTAACATAGAGGAGGCCTGTGCAACCTCAGATAGGCATGAGGCTGGGGCCACCTCTGACATAAAGGAGGCCTGTACCACTCTGTTGACTTTAGTTTTTATGCTGCGATTTTCTTCTGCATTTTTTGTTTGTTTGTTTGTTTGTTTTTTTTGGTTTTTGGGCCACACCCAGTGACGCTCAGGGGTTACTCCTGGCTATGCGCTCAGAAGTCGCCCCTGGCCTGGGGGACCATATGGGGCACGGGGGATCGAACCGTGGTCCGTCCAAGGCTAGCGCGGTAAGGCAGGCACCTTACCTCCAACGCCACCGCCTGGCCCCAGGCCTGTACCACTCTGTACATAAAGGAGACCTGGATAAATTCAGGCAAGAAGGAAACTGAAACTACTTCACTTGGGGAAGAGGCTGGAATCACCTCAGCAGCAGAGAAGTCTGGGACAACCTCATGTGAGGAGAAGGCTGACTTTCTAGGAGTTAGGGATAGAGATTATGGGGGCAGTACCAGAAAGGATTCCAGAGGGTATTGGGAGAGTCTGGTCCCCAGAGGGGGACTCCAGTAGGGACCAGGAGGAGGTAGACAAGAAGAAAAAGGCTGAGGAGAGTCAGTGTGACCAACAGAGCCAGCTGCTGGAAATTGAAGCTGAGGAAGGAATGACTCAGGACCCGAGGGCAGGGAGAAAGGAGTCAGACATATCAGGCCAGACCAATGCTGATGGGAAAGAGGCATGGGGTAGGCAAGATTCAGGGATCACAGCTATCGAGGTGACCGAGGAGAGAGAAATCTCCTGGGTCATAGAGCCTGAACAGAAAGGCACATGAGACTGAAGGTGAAACTAAGGTGGAGGCAGACCTAGAGGTCCAGGTGCTCACAGGGGAGAGGAGTGAGGAAGAGACTTGGATGAATCAGGAAATTCTGCATGAGACCCCTGAAAACCAGATTCCTGAGCTGATGCAAGGCTCGCTGACCCCAACAAAGCAGTCTGAGGAAGGACAGGGTCACAACCAAGAGCTCCAGAGCTGTCTGGGCCCAAGCAAAGAGGAGGTAGAAAGGAGGCTTGAGGAACATACCAGCACTGAGGAAGAAGTCTGGGGAGACCAGAGGACAGGAGATTTGGAGAGAGGGCATGCCTTGGAGGACAAAGCAGACTCAAGTGTAGATGGCTGTAAGATTCCTGAGAGATCTCTCATCAAAACTGATATTTTGATTCCTTTACGACATTTAGTTGATATATATTGATATATACACTCCCTTCTGTTGTGTATATAGTAAAACCTTTCTCATACTAACATAAGGATATTTACAGGCAATGTAGTCCTGATTAAATTTATTTTTACCTGGAATACTCAGCATCAAAAAATCAATGTCTTTTCTCCTTGTCTTTGAACACAATAGCAGGATTGCTTTGCTTCAGAGACTCCCTAGTCTGAGGGTCTCAAGTTCACAGCCTGCGGGCCGTTTGCGGTCCTCCATACAACATTTTGTGGCCTGCTGCCGGCCTTCAAATATCACAGTATTCGCTATTATTCAATTACTGAATAATCGCAATTAAAATTGCATTAGTAAGAAAAAAATTGCATTAGACATTTCATACCCTGAGCAGTTCCGTTCGGGGGTATGCAAATGTTTAATGCGATTTTTTTCTTACTAATGCTACTTTTTATTGTGAATATTCAGTAAGCGAATAATCGTGAATACTTTGTGCCTAGCGCAGACGTCATTTCCACTGCTCCTGCCCTCTGTCCCTTGCATTATCGGAGGCCTAAGGGAGAGAAGGGAGAGAAGTTTATTACAGAATTAGAATTTGCCGTACCTTCATCATGACTTCATCAAAGCCTGCAGTAAAAAGAAAGATTGATGATGAGCACAATTTCAGGAAAAGTGGGAGACGCAGTATTTCTTTGTTGAGCACAGGGGCATCCCCACATGATTTATTTGCTCAGAGAAAGTTGCAGTGCACAAGGAATACAACTTGAAACGCAATTATTCAACTAAACATGCTGAGAAATGTGAAAAATATCAAGGAAATGAGAGAGCCAAGTGGGTTGCCAGTCTTAAAGCATATCTAATGAGGCAACAAGATTTCTTCAAGATAGCAACCAAAAAGAATGTTGCATCAGTCAAAGCTAGTTACATGGTTAGTGAGATGATTGCTAAGGCAGGGAAACCATTCACAGAAGGATAGTTTGTTGAAAAATGCATGCTACAGGCTGTCCAGAAAATAAAGGTCAGTTTAGCAAAATCAGTCTTTCTGCCAACACGGTGGCAGAGCGCATTTCTGACATGTCAAGTGACATTTATCATCAACTGTGTGAGAAAGCCAAATGTTTTGATGCATACTCAGTTGCACTTGATGAGGGCACAGATATAACAGACACTGCGCAGCTCACAATTTTTTATATTTTTTAATTATCTTTATATAAACACTGTGGTTACAAATGATTGTAGTTGTATGATAACAGTCATGTAAAGAACACCCCCTTCACTAGTGCAAGATTCCCACCACCAATTTCCCAGATCTCTCTCCTCTCCACCCCACCCACATCAAGACTGGCTTTCTATTTCCCTCATTCATTCACATTGTTATGATAGTTTTCAGTGTAGTTATTTCTCTAACTGCACTCATCACTCTATGTGGTGAGCTTCATGTCATGAACTGCACCTACATAGGAAGATGGGGGAAATAAGGGTTGGGACTGAGGCAGTAAAAGATTAGAAATGAGCTTTGTAAGGGCAATATCAAGGTCACAATAAAAGATGGATATTATACATATATAAATTATATGTATACAATACTATCAATAGGAGACCAAGGAGAAAAAGTTTCCAGTGACTGTTCCAACATAAATCTGTGCTAGAACGACCCACTCTCCTCCCAAAGCACATTCTCATTACTGTAGGGAGAGGTAGAGGGAAAGCCTGATGACCCCTATAGAGCCCACCTGGACCGGCGCCCAGGGAAGGCCTGGAGTCCAGGGGAAAAAGAGAGGGATGGATGGGGGCCTGCAAAGCATCCCAGCACTCGCCAGGCTAGGGAGAAGGCCTCCGGCATGGGGTCTCCCAAACCCCATACCTGAGAAGAGCTGTCCTTCAAAATCAAAGGGGAAACCAGAAGCCAGATATCTGCCCACCCTCCTCCCCATGCACCTCCCCCCTGAAGTACTGAAGGAGGAGGGAAACCTGAGGACCCCTAAGAATACACCTGAACCCACTTCTGACCATCTGAGCCAGCACGCAGGGGGCGCTGGAGTCCAGGGAAAAAAGAGGAATGGCTTGGAGCCTGCCAAGCCTCCCAGCTCTCCCCAGGTTAGGGAGAAGCTTTTCTAATGCGGCAACAAGATTTCTTCAAGAAATCTTGAAGAAATGTGTCCTCCCCAAACCCCATACCTGGCAAGAGCTGGCCTCCAGAATCAAAGAAAATCAGAAGCCAGACATCTTCCCAAACTCCTCCCCATGTACCTCCCCCCTGTAGTATGGAGGGAGGGGGGATGCCTGAGGACCCCTAAAAGTCCACCTGAACCCACTTCTGGCCATCTGAGTTGGCACCCAGGGAAGGCCTGGGCCAGGGAAGGCCCTTTTTCAGGGGAAAAAGACAAGGACGGCTGGGGGCCTGGCCAAGCCTCCTAGCACTCCCCAGGCTAGGGAGAGGGTCTCCGGCATGGGGCCTCCCCAAACCCCATACCTGGCAAGAGCTGACCACACAGCTCACAATTTATGTCTGTGATGTTGATTGCAATTTTGAATTGACAGAGGAGCTGCTCACAATAATTCCAATGCATGGCCAGACCACCGCTAATGAGATATTTCAGCATCTTTGTGATGCCATTGAGAATGCAGGCTTGCCATGGAAGAGGTTTGTTGGAATAATAACCGATGGACCACCATCGATGACAGGGAGGAAAATAAGACTGGTGGTATGTGTTCAAAAAAAAAAACTTGGAGGATGGTGTAGAGAAGGCCATTGCTCTTCACTGCATTATCTATCCATCAGCAGGCCCTTTGCAGTAAATGCCTGCCATGTGGCAATATGATGTCTGTTGTTTTGAAATCCATCGACCAAATCAGATCCAGGGGCTTAAAGCACAGAAGGTTTCATGCTTTTTTAGAGGAAATGGAATCAGAATATGGAGATGTGCTTTATTTCACCGAGGTATGTTGTTTCAACAGGGGAAATGTCCTGAAAAGATTTTTTGTGTTGAGAGAAGAAAAGCCTTCATGGAGAAGGATGGGAATGCTGTTTCTGAGTTGAGTGAGCACAAATGGCTCATAGACTTAGCTTTTCTTGTTGACATCACACATAAGCTGAATGTACTAAACAAGATGTCACAAGGCCTGGGGCAGCTTATCCGTGCTGCCTATGACAATGTGAGCGCATTCTCCACAAAACTTGTTTTTTGGAAATCCCAGCTCTCTCAGACAAACCTTTGCCATTTCCCAGCATGCAAGGAACTTGTGGATGCAGGCATACCATTCAGTGGTGAGAAATATGTTGATGGTATTTTTAAGCTAGAGAAGGAATTTGATCACAGATTTGCAGACTTCAAAAAAGCACAGAGTCACTTTCCAAATTTTTGTGGACCTCTTTTCCTTTGATGTGCAAGATGCCCCTCCTGTGCTTCAAATGAAACTCATTGACCTGCAATGTAACTCTGATCTCAAAGCCAAGTTCAGGGAGATTAGTGGAAAAACAGACATGCATGGGCAATTTTTAAGAGAATTGCTCCCCAGCTTCCCTGTGCTTTCCTAAATGTTCAAGCGCACCATGTGCCTATTTGGGAGCACATATTTGTGTGAAAAGTTATTCTCCACATTGAACTTCAATAAGTCAAAGTACAGGTCTAGACTTAATGATGATCATCTTCAAGCCATATTGAGGGTCTCAACTGCTTCCTCTCTAAAGCCAAATGTGGTTCAGATTTGTGAGAAGAAGCTGTGTCAAGTCTCTGGCAGCAAGGACTAGGCAAAAGATGCCATGTTCAGAAGAACATGATCTTCACTCAATGTTCTATTCATGTTCAAAAGAAATAATTAAAACTGTTAATAATGACGTTTGAGAACTTTTTTTTGTGAAATCCCTTATGCGGTCCTGCGTCACCCCGACTTTGCCTCCAGGTAAATTGAGTTTGAGACTCCTGCCCTAGTCACTTTGAATACCTGCTAACTAATCTACACTCCAAAAAGGTTTGGCCAGGATTACACTGGGCTACTTAATTTACTAGGTATAATGCTGTACCCTTTCATAAAGTTTACCTCTTACAAACCAGATCTTAGGAAGTTAGTTTTAGCCCCTGAGTTAGAAAGCTGTTTCCTTGGGTAAAGGAAATTTGTTGTGGGAAACCTGACTTCTTCCTTACCTCTTTCTTATTTAATGGTTTTTGGGTCACACCTGGCAGCACTCGGAGGTTACTCCTGGCTCTATGCTCAGAAATTGCTCCTGGCAGGCTCAGGGGAACATATGGGATGCTGGATTCAAACTACTTTCCTTCTGCATGCAAGGCTAACCCTTATCTCCATGCTATCTCTCCAGCCCCAACCTCTTAATTTACATCAGTATGACACCTAGGGCCAGACCAGAGAGGAACTACTTTGACATGTAAGTTTGCTTTCTTTTTATTCTCTGAGCTCCTAACTGAACTATATTCTATTCAAGATTACAAGCCACCTAGAGCCATGTGTATTGTTTTAAAGATCAAGCAATGTACATTGATAAGTTTCTGTACTTTGCAAAGAAACAAAATGTGAGCATTCTGCTCATATGTATAGCTGTCTGTCCCTTTACCCTTAAAATACTCCGAGTTTGGAGATTAATAAAGTGGTCAACATACTTTCCAGAATGTGAGTCCCCATACTTTTAACTTGTGTGGTCTTTCATTTCATCATATTTCATACTTCACTGTATGCTGGCCTGTATTTTACTACTCTCTGAAGTGGATTCCATGAAGTCCAGCTGGTATTACTAGACAGAAGGTGCCAACAATATATTACTACATTTTAGTGATTTTCACACTTGTGTGCTATTAGTGTGAACACATGCACTTGTGTGCTATTAGTGTGAACACATGCACACACTCTTCTCTGTCCACCCACAAGAGCAATCTTTTAAACACTCTTTACTACAGCATTGGGTATATCAGAACTACTGCCACTTTCACAATGACTATCTGAGTCAGTCAGGACCAGCATATAACAATCATAAATGGAGTTGAGGGATGGAGGGAAAAACAGGCTATGCTGAGATGACTGCTCTATTTCAAGTTATTCTTTCTTTTTTGTTATTTTGTTTTAATTTGTATTGGTGTTTGGTTTTTGGGTCACACCCAGCAACAGGTGTGCTTAGGGGTGACTCCTGGCTCTATGCTCAGAAATCACTCCTCGCAGGCTCAGGAAACCATATGGGATGCCGAGATTAGGACCACTGATTTTCAGCATACAAGGCAAACGCCTTATCTCATACTATCTCTCTGGCCTCTCCTTTCTGATATGTTTCCTTTTGTTTTGGGCAACACACGTTGATGCTCAGGGTTTACTCCTGGCTATTCGCTCAGAAATAGCTTCTGGCTGAGGGGACATATGGGGATCCCAAGGATTAAACCGCAGTCTGACCTAGGTTAGCCACACACAAGGAAAATGCCCTACCATTACACTACCATTTGGCCCCTCTCTCTTTTTGAAGGGGGGTTGTTCAGTTAAGTTTAGGTTTATGGAATATTTGGTTTTTTTTTTTTGTCTTTTTGAAGAATTTTTTTGTTTTTGTTTGTTTTCTTAGGAACAAGCATTCAGAAAGTCGAGAAAAATGGCTTCAAGTGTCACCTAGAAAAATGGCATCCCATTGTAGAGACCCTGGGCAGTGCTATGCTATAGAGCCCTAAGGAGAATAGATATTTGTGTCTTCTAAACAAAGACCACATTTTCATGGGATTCACTCATAGTAATACCAGGAAATGTGTTCCAAGAGCACTTTCTGAGTTGAACTTAAATGGCATGGTTGTGCCATGGGTCCACATTCCCGGGCGGGTTTCTCTCTGGTACATTGCCACAAGATAGAAGCAACCTGTCTAGGTAGATTGAGAAGGATGTCAGGTCAGAGCAGACAGGCCATGGGGACCAGACTTGTCAAGGAGTGTGGTGTGAGGTTAAACACATCTTCACAAGGGGAAGGCAAGAGGGTTCCAACAAGTGACAGCTTGCCCTATCCTTTCTTGCTGTCAGTACTATGCCCACCCCAAATGATCAAAGGAGCCAATAGACAGATTGTGTAGTACACTGAACATAAACTCTGAGGCCTGTCCCTAATGGCTCAAGACACCGATGTCTTTTGGTCATTTGAATCAGGAGCCTCATGCTGAGCACTGTTAATTTGATCTCTGGGGTCATTTTCCTAGCAACTCTTTCATTGGTAACTGACTAGCAAAGAATCATGGGGTCGTTGAGTGACCGGAGAGTCAATGTGCCACGGTATCTGTTGATGGAGACAGGAACAGCTTGGCAGCCACTTAGCTGCAGTGAACCCTAGAGAAGGAAAGGGCAAGTGTTGTGAAGAGCACAAAGTATTCCTATTCTGCAGGAGTGCATTTCCCAGAATGAGAAGTCACCTTGGTTAACACCCAGACTTATGATCTCATTTTTTGGTCTTGGAATGAATATGAGATATAGGGTCATTGTGTTCCCATAGGGGCAATATCTCACGATTACTTTTGATGAAGATAGGAACACATTTTCAGCCACTCTGTTGCAGTGTGCCCTAAAGCTTCTTCTCAGTCTCCCTACACAACATGCCTGCTGCCTCTTTTCGCAGGGACAGTGGAGCCAACTCTTATGCAGAACGTGGAGGAGGAGAAATGTGCTCCAGAGCTCAGACAACTGAATTGCCCTAGAAATCCATTCCTGAACATTATTCAAATGTTTTTTTTTGTTCTATGTCATCTGAAGAGAAATGATCAACAAATAAAGCAATATTTTGTTGACTTGATTGGTTTTCTTAACCAATATGAATAGTGGAGTTTGGGGGAAATATGGGGGGTGACACAGCTTTTAGCGACCCCTGTCATCTCCTGGAACTTCTTTGGGAGCAGAAACCTGGTGTTCTCTCACTTGTTTGAACAAGTTTGAGTGACTTTCAGTTTTAAGGAAGTTATAAGCAACCCCTTCCTCTATCAATGTTCTAGAGCCTTTCATGAAGAAAATCAAGAATTCAATTGCTTCCAGTAGCATAAATTGTAACCTGATTAACATGAAGTCTTGAACCAGATATGGACATGCAGATGTCTCTGAATGTTTGTGGGCGTCACTGAGCCTATTTCATTAGTTCCACATGAGTAGTGATGCTCTTCCAAGAACAATCTTTAGCTCTAAGATGAGATACTGAATAAAGATGTTGGAAAGAAACACTGATTATATTGCCACCTACCCTTTGGGTCCCAAAGGTGAGAGGGGAGAAGCAATGTCTTCGAACTGTTCAAAATGGCTATGTGAAGAACATTCAAGGGATATGATTGTCCTGCATGGAACTTCAGTGTCCCTCTCAGGCTTGCTGCACACTTTCATAGCTGGGAACAGCCTCTCCCCAGATGCTAATCACAGTGTCCCACACAATGCCCTGTTGCTCTTAGGAAGTGTCTGTAGGTCAGTGATGATGAAAACTAGGGATGAGGCCTGACATAGCCTCCCCTCCATGAGGTATGTTAGCAGGTTCTGTTGTCTAAGCACACTGATGACAATAGAAAAGAGACTCCTTTCATAGATAGTAACCTATCATGTGGTGATACTTAGAGGAGATGCCAGAATATTGATGTAATTGCCAGTGTTGGGAAACATTTCCCCAGAATTACTACAGTCTTGAAGCAGGTGCTACAGGTGCCTGTGTAACTATGGCGCAAGAATGGTGCAAACAAAACATCTGTTTTGTTCCCAAAGTGGAACATTTGGAGGAAAATAACATGGTTGAAAATGCCAGTGCAATATGCAATGCTCTCTGTCTCCAGGAATGTTGCTGGCCCTGGTTGAGGAAACTCTGTGAAACAGCATCAGAAAGATATGCCAGAGACTGGAATCTTAATGGAATACAGCTCAGGCATCCCATTTGAATGATGTGTCGCACTTCTCTTGGGTACATCCACTCTCTTGCTAGCTTTCAATATTCTCAATCCATCTATTCTTTGGGGAGAATGTCCTGGTGGCTTAAGAGCCAAGTCACACACAGCTCACCCTTGATATCTGGCTATACTGCAAGGACAAGGAGGCAACAGACATGGCTACACACTACATTGCTGATATATTTCTTGTGCTATAGAGAATGTGATTCTCTGTGCACAGGAGAGAGGGGGGATTGCCACCTAAGAGAACATAGCTATTATTTTAGGTTAGAGATCATTCATGGTCAAGTCAAAGCCAGGAGAGTGGGTGGGGATGTAGACGCAGGCTTCACACTAGGAGACCAAGGGAGTTCCAGGTGTGAGACAGTTTGACGCTGCCTGTCGTGGTCTTCGGCCCATGTCTAGTAAATCGAGGGCGGAACCCACAAGCATAGTGTGCCCCAATAACAAAGCCGAACTCTGGGATCAGCTCCCATTAGGTTGGCATGACCCATGTCTGTCCTCCAAGTGAAAATGCCTGTTGCCACGATACCACAATGGATGATGAAAGGCTGTCTTCAAGGAATGGATTGTGGCACCCAGCTGCAGACAAAGTGCACAGGAAATGTGGGGTTCAAGGGGCAGTGTCCTCCCCAAGCTACTTCATGTCTACACAGGAAGTAGCCTTCCGGAAAGCACCATTGGCAAGTGGCACAGTCTACTTTTGTGCTGCAATGGTGGACCTCATCTCATGCCAGAGTTTCATTCATTTCTAGAGAAGACGTGCTCCATCATGGGAAAACACACAGGCATCCATATAGAAGCACAATCAATGCTGCAGGCCGATTGTGCCCACGAACCCAGCACTCAGAACTACTGTTATCTCAAACACGGTCCTTTTCTCCCTTGCGGTCCCTGGAAGGTAAGGAAACCTTGAAGTTATCTCTCATGTGGTAAGACGAATTTAGAGCAGTGTGTCTCCAGAATGAGTTATCCCAACTCTTCTCTCAGAGGCCATCTCAGAGGATGCTTTTTTGCATCGTCTTGGACAACAGGGAGTATAATAGGGCAGGTTGGAATGCGAAGCGAGTGAACACAGGCTTTGGCCAGGGCTTTGTGGCTTAGCTGGTGAGGGATGTCCAGTTTCTTGGACACAAACTGGCATTTCAATTCTGTGCTGGGAAGGGCCTCTGAGTGGGATGAGGGTGCTTCTGCCTGAGCACACCTCACGAGGGAGGCGAGATGAGAGGCCGGTGAGGACATGGGCAGAGTCATGCGCCTTACAAGACCTTCAGGTGTCCAGAGGCACAGGAAGCCATGCAGTACCCTTCAGCACTGCCATTGTTGAGTCCGGGGAGACCCCGCTGCCCCCCCAAATTTGCCCCACGCAGAACAGTGAAGAAGGCACGTGCTCAGCAATTGCAAGCAAGTTCCACTTTATTTCTGGCTGCCAGAGGTCCGAAACGTGCCCAAAGCTGAGCAGAGGTTGCGAACCCTGAAGTAGGGAAAGGGCCGGCTATATATACAATCTTCAAGCAGGGAGTGCATTTTATTACACATTACAGCAGAAATAGGACTGGGCTTTGTTTTAGGGGAATTTGCATCTGGGATTGGAGATAGGGTAGGTGCGAGGAGGAACTCAGACTCCAAGTCTCCAAGATGCCTTCAAGGCATGTAGAGTCTATAAAACCATGAACCAGGTCTCCAAGATGTCTTCAAGGCATGTAGAGTCTGTAAAGCCATGAACCAGCACCTGTAGTCCAGTAGATAAAAGGCAGTTAAAGAAACAGCTTATGGTCTGTTGGGATACAATAGGGGAAAGAAGGGTGGGGGGAACTTTGCATTGCGTAATTCAAGAGACAGATAAAAAGAAACAGAGATGTCAGGGGTGTGTGAAGGGAAAAAGAAACAGGTTTAGCAGACAATAGTTTGGGATGTCAGGGGTGGTGTGTGAGGAGAAAAAGAGACAATAGTTTGTCAGGAGTGTGACAGGGTGACAGGGGTGTGTGAGGGGAAAAAGAAAAGAAACAGGTTTAGCAGACAATAAGCTGTCCACTTATTAAGTTTTTACTTCTTTCACCGTCAGTGTGCGGGAGGTGCCCATCCAGAGGACTACGTAGACCAGGGCCTTCGCCATACTCGACTGCAGCCTCCCCAGGCAGGCCCGATAATGCAGGTGGCAGCAGACATCAGAGACACTGCCCAGAACGCTGAGGGAAAAGTCTCGCCGATTGCCTTGCTCGCCTTCTCTGCGTCCTGGTGAGCTGGTGAACTCCCTGCTTGCCGGCTCAAGTGCAAATCAGAGGTCAGAAATTCGGTGAGCCCCAGGGCCGTTCATGTGCATGAACTGCCAGGCTCGTGCTGCCTTAAGGAAGACCGCAGCTGTCACTCACAGCTCTCCCGCCCTCGCCCCGAGGGCTGTTTCCCTGTTTCCCTGGAGGACTTTGGTTCGGTCCACCACGCCCCCTCACGGAAATGTGCCCGAGGGGAGAGGAGCCAGAAATATGCCCAGAAGCTCCGCAAGGCCTCTGGGAACTAGAGCAGTGCAGGCCCAGACTTTGGACGTAAAGCCCCAAGCCAGAACTGGCCTTGCCAAAAGGCAGAAGAGCTTCAGCCTGAGCAAAGGACACAGGAGCCAAAAGAAAGTCAGGGTCAGTATGAGTTGGAGCGGTCTCAATATTCCACTGGATATTTACTGGACTCCAGGAATTGTGTGAAAACGCTGCGAGATGATCGCCTTTGAAAGCTAAGTCAGCGAAGATAGAGACAGCCCAAACTGTGGGGTGCACTAGCCCCCTCAACACCAACCCTTGCAAAGTTCCAGTCCAGGCACAGGCCTCTACCCTGCCTCCTGCTCACTGCTGCGGTGCTGCCCACAGATCCCTGCCAGTTGATTTTGATTTGGGTTGAGTATACAGGTGAACAAAGAAGGACTGTGTCGGTATTAAACAGAAAACTGCAGCAGCGAAGATAAGTGGCCTACCAGTTTACATCAACGGCTGGATTTCATGATTTCAGTGAATTAAAGAAATGCATTTTTGTCACATTCAGAACCAGCAAACTTAATGCCTAGAGAAACACAAAATTGTTCAATTATAGAGTAAAGTAATAATAAAAAAACCAGGATTCACGTTTTTAAGTAAATATCTATAAGCATCATGATTTAAAGCATGTTTGTAGTTAGATTTTAGTTATATATATATATATATATGAAGAAAGCACACACCCCTTCACAGTGTTACGCTCCCAGCACCAATGCCCTCCATCTCCCTCCCCCCCACCCCTTGCCTGTATTCAAGACTGGCATTCTATTTATTTATGGCTAAAAAGACTAAAATAAAAGAGAGAGTGGGAGACAAAGAAATGGAATAGGGACATATAGGACTATACAGAGACAGCTGAATGATTTCCTCAGTCAGAGTAAGTTCGCGTGTGTTTCATTATCACGCATATATACATATATTTTGTACTAGGTTTACTGTAACTTGGGTTGAATTTAGGTCACAACCCACCCATGTTGGGGCTTACTCCTTTTCCTTTGCTCAGGGATCAGTGCTGACCACACTCAGGGAACCATATGGGCTGCTAGCAATGGAACCTGGGTCGGCTGTGTGCAAGGCAAGTACTGAACCCTTCTACTATCACTCTGGCCCTTCATTTTTTGGGGTCACACCCTACAGCGCTTAGGGGTTACTCTGTCTCCATGCTCAGAAAATCGCCCTGGCAGGCACGGGGGACCATATGGGATGCCGGGATTCAAACCACTGTCCTTCTGCACGAGAGGCAAACGCCTTACCTCCATGCTATCTCTCCGGCCCCTGGCCCTGCATTTTTAATAAATGAGTTAAAATTCGTTTCTATTTCACTTGATTTCTTTCAGGTGTTGAAAGTTGAGGGTGACATACACTCAAGGCTTTTAAAACTTTGGAACACACACACAGAGCAAATGTGGGGGAAAGCAACAGAAAGTCAGTAAGACACATCTCAGTAAACAAAGCTTGTTTGGTATCTGGTGGAGGAATAAGAGCTCATTGATAGCTAAGTAGGAATGCCAGTGCAGAAAGCTGAGGTTAGGGAGCTCGGTCAGGAGGGAGGGACGATATGAAATACCCCTCTTTCTTTGAGAGTACTGTGCCAAGTGAGTAAAGCACACGGCTGAGTATGCTTAGGCTCCTGGCTGCCTTTGTTTGGCACCAGTATGCTGGTGACTATATTTGGGGAGGAGCCTTTCAGTGGTGCCAAGGGCACCCCTGTGCTTGTTGAAAAAGAGGGCTCAATGGTTGGGCCTGCCCATACCCCCATACCAGGTTGGATACCCATAGCAGTGTTGGAGGCCCCAGGGCTGCTTCTGGGGTGCTCACAGAGCCCCATGGAGCTGGGGATGGAACTCAGGAGTTGATACATGCCCAGAGGGTATTCCATTGCTTAGAGTTTTCTCGGGGCCCTATGGTACACTGTGAAGCTTCTTAGGGAGAAGTGTGTGGAATCAGGTGGGAACAGCTCCTGTCAGGCAACTCTGCAGCAGCACCAAGGCCCAAAGAGGTTAAGTATTTTCCAGGGACACACAGCTCAGCGTTGAATTAAGGAGGTTTTATTCTCTTTCTCCTCTTTGTATTGAGGAAACATGGTTTGCATGTTTTTGCTGTATAAAGTTACTGCTCCTTCCCTCCTACCAAAGTGCCCAGGACCCTTGACCAGTGCCTCTGATCTCTCTCTGGTACCACTTCCCTGGATTCCCAGCCTCCCTGTGACTGCCCTCAAGTTCATGGCCACTGCCCCTAGGGTGTATTTTCCTCACGTCATGTGGGCTGCTCCATCCAGACTGTGAGAGAAACTGATTCTGGTGTCCTTGTGCCTCCAGTAACGATCCCCTCCAGCTCCACCTGCTGGGCACTGGGCATGTGGCCCAAGGCAAGATTCTGGCCCTTCCCCTAGCTCAGGAGCCCCCCATGGTGTTTTCACCGACCCCCATGTCTTTATCTGCTCAGGCACTGGGGACTCTGGGGACCTTTCCAGAACCTGTAATCTGTGCGCCGCAGCCCGAGGTGTATGGACTCTTCCCCAGAGTCCCTCTTCTCTAGAGCATATATATACATACATATATATATGTATGTATATATATGTATATATATATGTATGTATATATATGTATATATATGTATGTATATATGTATGTATATATATGTATATATATGTTGGTTTTGGAGTTACACCAACAGCGTTCAGGGTTTACTCCTGGCTCCGTGCTCAGAAATCGCTCCTGGCAGGTTCAGGGGACCATATGGGATGCCAGGATTCAAACCAATGACCTTCTGCATGAAAGGCAAACATCTTACCTCAATGCTAAATCTCCAGCCCCTATAATTATATTTTTTAAGCATTCTGACCTGTTCCACCTGGGTCAGGATTTCAACTGCAGCCTATGGATGGATTCTCATTGTCTCTCTGTGTGTGAGTGAGTGTATGTGTTGGCCATCTCTTTGTCCATGGTCTATCTGTAATATACATGTCTGTATGTTGTAAAAAGTTCTTCCCTCTGTTATATATAACCCTCCATTCCTCCTTCCCCTGCTTACCACTTTACAAATTGTTTTCTATCCTTTCACTCTCTCACTCCTGATCTGTTATTTTCCCCTATTTACTCCCCTTTGACCCTCAGTTCTTAACTCCTCAGGATCCAGAACACTCCTCCCCCAACCACCCAAACCAGCTGCCAACCAGCTCCTAAGGTGAAAAGACATCTTCCCAGTCCACTTTGCCCCAACCTGAGAAGAAGTTGCCAACACGCTGCTGCCAATTTGCTCTTAGCAACCCCTTTTCTCCCACCTCCCTCATGGTGGACTATTGCTCGCTTCCTGATTTGGCTTTTGAGAGACTATCAGCTTGAGGACATTTCTGATCCGTCTCTGCTGGGAACCGTTTTCAGACTCGACAAGACCATATCGCATGTGCTCTGGATTTTATTCCCTCTTCCCCTCAGAGTATTTCAAAATACTTAAATGGGATATGTATATTTCCTTGGTATATTTCATTAGATATATTTCCTTAATAGGTATAATTCTGGGAACAGAGAAATAACATAGCATCAGAGCTTTCAGCTTGTACACAGCTGATCCAGGATGGGTGGTGGTTCGAATCCCAGCATCCCATATGGTCTCCTGTACCTGCCGGGAGTGATTTTTAGGTGCAGAGTCAGAAGTAACCCCTGAGCGCCACAGGATATGACCCATTTAGTAGGAAATTCTAATAGATAAGTTTATCTTGGGTTCTGAGTTCATGGTAAAACTAGTTTATAGGGGTTTTTTAGCTTGTTTTTACCCCCATATGCACCAGTAGTAGCATGTGGCATTGTTCTTTTTGTAAAGGCACATAAAATGGGGAAGTTCTTATATAATACAGATCAGAATTCATAAGTTTTTATTGCAGGAGTCTTTCACCCTGAATATTTGTCACAGCGACTTAGGCTTCAGCCAATCAGACAGTAGCCATTCACCCCCGAATCTTGGATCTCATCTCTGGAACTGGCATGGTTTTCTGCACCAGCGCCAGGAATCGAAATTCTACCAGTGAAGGCCCTAATGCTGCCCTGGCATCGACTTGCTGTAGAGTGGGTTTATATGACACCCTGACAACTTGGAAAGAGCAACAACTTGCTTTCAGGGCAGTTTTCCCTGCATCACCACCTAAACGTGAAATGAAACCAGTAGAGGGTCTCTGACACCCTGACTTCCACATAAACTCTGCACAAAAACCAAGATCTCTCATGACAGAAACCTGACTTCAACAACCATGATTGATGAGAACTTTTACTGGAACCATGAAGAAAGACTTTGGGTTAGACACCTTAGTATGCCCAGAGCCTGTAGAAGCATGTAGCATGCTTCATGGGCAGGGAGGGTCTGCCTGCTTTTAGGCCAAAGGTTTTTCCTTTCTATTCCTGTAGAGTTCTGGAGCCAGGTCTCCCGAGGAGGCTGATGCAAGGGTGGGTAAGGCTCTCCCTTACCACTGCTTGCTGTAGCCAATATATCCTTTCTCATTTCCCAAACACTTGTGCTGAGATTGACTGACTTCAGGTTGCAGGTTTAGCATCAGAATCATTCTGGATATTAAAATTCGACAGAAATTTATCTGATTTTATGACCCCCGAAGTATTTCAGTTAGGGCAAGTGGCAGAGCTGATGCTTCCACGTTCAACGTTGCACAGTCAATGCAAGCCCAGCGTCCCTGGGGAAAGCAGCTCGCCCAGTTCTCGGCTCCTTTAAACGGAGAGTGGAGGGGGCGGGGCCTTGCAGAACTCCGCCCACCCCGCTTCCTGTAAATGTAGGGTGCCGGGAAAGGGCGGGGTCTGCGTTGAGCCCCGCCCACCCCGCGGAAGCGGCTGGGGCGGAGCGTGGGTGGGCGTGCCGGCTGCTTGTGGCGTAGCGTGGGTGGGCGTGCCGGCTGCTTGTGGCGTGACGTCACCACGCCCGGCCACGCACTCGGCGGCCTCCGAGGCGGAGGAGGGGAGCGGGCTGAATGGTGCAGGGTGCCAGGTGTCAGGGTTCCTGTGGGAGCTGGGCTGCCTGAGAGCGCGATGGAACGGGCAGGTCGAGTCGCTTTGGGGGAAAAGCTGTTCGTCCCCGGGACCAGCTGCTGTTCACTGATCAAGCTCCACAGCCCTTGCGCTGGGGCCCAGAAAGACGAGCCGGAGGGTTCGTGGAACTGAGGCCTTCCAGGCCGGCGACGCCTCCAGATGCTGCTTTGTTCCCGTGCGGGGAAACGGCAGATGACATTTAGAGACGTTTACATCAGCTTGGTAGACTGTGTGATGAGAGTACCTGATCGAAATGCTGAAGCATCTCCAAGAGGGGTTTCCACCATGTGTTTTTCCACCTTGAGCTCTGAGCCTCTAAGAGTCCGCAAGAATCACCGGTGTGACCCCAAGAAAAAAAAGATGAAATCTTGCAGTTTGCTGTAACGTGCACAGAATGAATGGCTAGCATGTTAGCTGTAGTGTCAGCGGGAGAAGGACAAATGACACGCCCATTTGCGTTATAGAAATAAACCAAGGAAATAAAATGATCAAACAGCGATCAACCTTTGGATTCCAAAACTCAGTGTGAAGAGAGGTGGGAGAAATAAGAGCTATAAGTAACAAGGACAAGGGTAGAGGCCTCTATGGCGGGGTGCAGTATACATTAAAACCAATTACAAATGTTGGGGCCTGAGAGATAGCACAGCGGTAGGGCTGTGGTTCGAATGGAAATGGTTCGAATCCCGGCTTCCCATAAGGTCCCGGAGCCTGCCAGGAGCGACAAATGAGTGCAAAGCCAGGAATAACCCCTGAACGCCGCTGGGTGTGACCAAAAACCATAAAAAGAAAAACAAGAAAAATCCCATAAATGTTAACGTTGTATAAACATAGTTCCTAAACTATAATTAAAACACAAGATGCTGGGGCTGGAGAGATAGCATGGAGGCAAGGTGTTAGCCTAGTCGGTGATTCGAATCCCGGCACCCCATATGGTCCCCTGAGCCTGCCAGGAGCGATTTCGAGCAATGAGCCAGGAGTAGCCCCTGAGTGTGACCCCCCCCCCCAAAAAAAAACCCCAAAAACACAAGATTCAAAAAAAAACTATTTCCAGAAAGTACTTGGGACCCCTATTGACATTTGTTTATTAAGCCATAACTAAGTATGTGCATTAAATGTTGACATTTGTTTCTCAGGTTTCAGAGTCACATTATGTCAGTAGCTCGTTCTTCTGTCCATGCCAAATGGATCGTTGGGAAGGTGATCGGACAGCAATGCAAAAAACTTTGAAAGTGAGAGTGACCAGGCTTGTTCTGGATTCCTACTTATTAAAGGTGAGGAACATCTCTTCTATTCAAGTGGAATTGAGAAGTCAACATGTTTTGTGTTCTGGGCAAAACACTTTCCTGTCAGTAAAGATATTTTGAGCATCTGCTGTGAACAGATGCACAAATTACTCCGGATCTGCACAGACATTTGAAGGGTGATTTGAAAGTTGATCTCATAGTGATGGCTTTAACAGTAGTTCTATGTGCAGTTTTCCAGGTGATGAAGGAGAGTATCATAGTAAGAGAGATTTGTGTTGAAGATCTAAGAGCATTGTATCCAGATGAGTGAGTGAAGGGAAGTCATTATGCAGAGTAGTTTAGAGGAGTTATTTTTGGCTACTCACACAGTTGACTTGGCAAAGTTGAACCCAGAATTTGCTACTTGGTAGATATTTCTGTTGAATGACTATAAGATCAGGTGGTGGACTGTGAAGGATTTTTTTGTTTTGTTTCGGGTCACACCCAGTGGCGGCACTCAGGGATTATTACTCCTGGCTCAATACTCAGAAATTGCTCCTGGCAGGCTCGGGGGACCATATGGGATGCCTGGATTCAAACCACCATCCTTCTACATGCAAGGCAAATGCCCTACCTCCATTCCCTCTCTCAGGCACAGTGTGAAGGATTTTTTTTTTTTATCACTTTAGATTTCTGGGTTTTTTTGTTTTGTTTCTGGCTTTAGTTTCGCTGTAATTGTGGATCAACTGCTAAGTTGATTTTGATCACTGCTAAGACATTTGTGGATGCTTTAGCTATTTGAGCCTCCCACTGCCCCAAAGACTCACGTAAACAGTACCATCCCTGAGTGCTCTCTTCTTTCCAGGTTGCCCCCCCCACCCAGTTTCCTTCCCCTTCCTCCCCTCTTCTTCTTCCTCCCCTTTCCTCCTCCTTTTCCCTTCCCTATCTTCCCTCACGTTTTCTCATGCCCTACCCCCAAATATTACCCGATTATTATTTTTGATGACTTCAAAAACCAAAGACTAATATTGAGCTTATGGTTTATCCTAATCTGGGGGCTCATTGTGTAAACTGTATGTACACACCTAATGCTGTGTTTCCCCCTAAAACTGAGTTCTTGGATGGGAGCTCAGTACTACTTGTGATTAGGATTCAGGGAAGAGCATCACCAACTTAATGAGTTGTGGCCACCACTGTCTACATTAATTTCAGGGTCCTGCTGATCTATTGGGACATATTTTCATTGTTATTTTCCCCATCATTCCATAAATTTGCAAACACAACGATGATGCTCTGTCCCTCTATCAAGCAAATGATCAGGACCAAAGAAGGGGGGGGGGTTTGAGGGCGGCATAGGATAGGAGAATGGGTTTGGGTATCTGACTGCACAAAAGCATACACAGGTCCCTGACAGACAGTCACCGTGTTTGATATTCTTAGAAAATCGCAAGATGAGCCGGAAACCAGCCTCACTACTGGAAAGACTCGAGGCGATAGTGGATGATATGATATGCTCCCTGGAACACCTGATGTAAGCTGTCTCACAAGCACAACAGGTAAACATTCACCCATCGGGAACAGCTACTACTTGTCTCCTCACTTTCTCCCTGGCATGCTCCATACTTGTCTTCTGCTTGGCATTGCCCTAAGACAAGCATGTCTCACACCATGAGCCTCCACACCTATCCTCTCCTCAGGCTCTGTCCTTATTCCCAAGGTCCTGAGACGAAGCTGATAATAGGCATCAAACGCTTCCCCCGGTACAGTGTGCAACGTGGCATCACACCACTGTTCTGTCATCCTAGCGCATGCCTTCATCCTAGTCCAAATCACATTCCACAAACAGGGTCAAGACTGAGGGAACAAGATTTTGACACTAGGTTCAGGCATCCAGAGAACATGAGGTCTCTTTCACTTGTTGGCCTCAGGTGACCTTCTCAACCACCTGTGTGTGCCCTTGAAAGAAAAGTTGTTGCACCTTGGTGTGCTGGAATGCAATCCACCTGCCCAGAGCAAGACCAGGAAATATGTTCCTAGAAAATTTTCTGAATTGATCTTCCATGGCGTGGCTGTGCCATGGGTCCACATTCCCGGGTGGGCTTCTCTGTGGTGGATTGCCACAACATAGAAGCAGCCTGTCTTGGTAGATTGGGAAAGATGTCAGGTCAAAACAGACAGGCCATGGGGTCCAGGCTGTGTCAAGGAGTGTGGTGTGAGGTTAAACACAGTCTTCACAAGAGGAAGGCAAGATGGTTCCATCAAGTGACGGTTTGCCATGTCCCCTCATGCTGTCAGTACTGTGCCCACCCCAAATTATCAAAGGAGCCCATAGATAGATTGTGTCTGTACACTAAAGACCAACTCTAAGGCCTGTCCCTGAATGTGTCGAGACACTGATGTCTACCCTTTAGCATAAACTGCTTTGGGCCATTGCCAGCAATAGGGAACTCAACAAACACCAACATGTCTTTCTACCTGCAGGGGCCCACGCCATCACACTGGGCTCGGCTTTCATGCCCAGTGATGTGCCCAGAAGCAAATAGACTTATACCATCATCACAGCTTTGTGTCGGGGACCCTGCCATGCAGCCCACCATGAATATCCAGATTGATAAATTGAGCTGTCGAGTCATTTTCCTAACATCTCTTCTATTGGTCACTGACTGAGGAAGAGTCCTGGGGTCATTGAGTGCTCGGAGAGCCAATGTGTCACGATATCTCTTGATGGAGATAGGAACACCTTGGCAGCCACTCAATTGCAATGAACCCTGGAGAGGGAAAGGGCAAGTGTTGTGATGAGCACAAAGCATTCCTGTGCAGGATTGCATTTCCCACAGTGAAAAGCCACCTAGACCCATGCTGAGCAATGGGGCTTTTGGTAATTAGAGTCAGGAACCTCATGCTGAGCACTGTCAATTTAGGGAAAGCTTGAGGAAGGCAGCACCAGGAGACCAGGCAACTCGGAACAGTCCTGTGACGGGACGAGGCAGAGGGGTTTCTGTCCCAGTAGAACAAATGTAGAAGTTTCTGGCAGACATCCAGCATTTGCCAGGCATTCCAGGGTTAGCCCTGAGTCAAGATGCTTGGGAAAACAAGCACAGAAATAGTTTGCAAGGACAAGGAACATGTGTCTCAGCATAGTAGCATGTCTATACACATTCAGGACCTTGAATAGGGCTCCTAGGGGCTCATCGATACTAAAGCCAGAAAACAGTGGCATATCTTACTGATGCTGTTTCACACAGTTTCCCCAATCAGGGTCTCCAACATTCCTGGAGACAGAGAGCACTGAATATCTTGTCCTGGCTGTTCCCAACCATGCTCTCTGCCTCGAAATGTTCCATTTTGGGAAGAAAATGGACGTCTTGCTTGCGCCATTGTCCCTGGGCAGAAATGCAATCACGTCGATGATGCTCTGTCTCTCTGGCGAGCAAGTATCAGGGCCAAATAGTGAAGTGGGGTTGAGGGTGGCATAGGATAGGAGAATGGGTTTGGGTGTCTGACTGCACAAAAGCATGTCCAGGTGCCTGATGAACACTTCCCGTGTTTATTATTCTTAGAGGATGGCAAGATGAGCCGCGATCCAACCACATTACTGGAAAGGCTCAAGACGATCGTGGACGATATGCTATACTCCCTAGAAACCACAATGCAATCCCTCTCACAAGCACAACAGGTAAGCACCCCATGGGAATGGCTACTACTTGTCTCCTCACTTGTCTACCGGCATGCTCCATACTTGTCTTCTGCTGGCATTGCCCTAAGACAAGCATGTCTCATGCCATGAGCTTTCACACCTACACTTTCCTCAGGCTCTTTCCCTATTCCCAGGGTCCTGAGAGGAAGCTGACAATAGGCATCAGAAGCTTCCTCTGGTTGCCTGTGCTTCTTGGCATCACACCACTGTTCTATCATCCTAGCACATGCCTCGATCCTGGTCAAAACCACTCTCCACACACAGGGTCAGGTCTAAGAGAACAAAATTTTGACACTAGGCTCAGGCATCCATGGAGCATGAGGTCTCTCCTTCCCCGTGGGTGTATCCTTTCACTTCTGGGCCTCAGGTGACCTTCTCAACCACCTGTTTGTGTCCTGGAAAAAAAAAGTTGTTGCACCTTGGTGTGCTGGAGTGCAAGCCATCTGCCCAGAGCAAGACCAGGAAATGTGTTCCCAGAAAAATTTCTGAATTGATCTTCCATGGCGTGACTGTGCGATGGGTCCACATTCCTGGTCGGGCTTCTCTGTGGTGCATTGCCACAAGATAGAAGGGGATACAGACTGTCCCCTTGTGGACAGTATGAGGGAAGCACCAGATTGGGCTGGAGAGATAGCGTAGCCTTGCACAAATCCATCCCAGGTGCAATCCCTGGATTCCTATATGGTTCTCCAAGCCTGCAAGGAGTAATTTCTGAGCACAAAGCAAGGAATAACCCTGTGTACCACCAGGTGTGACCCCCGCCAAAGAAAGCAAAAACAAAAGCAAAATGCTTTTGATTGAAAAACTTAATATTGTTGATAACTGTGAGGTGCCAGTGTTAGTGTCTGATTTTATGTTTAAAAGAAAAATGGGCTTGAAATGAGTAGATGACTAGTTCCACTCACACAGCTCATGGTGAGCATGGTATGTATATAGATTGTAAAGAAAGCTAGTGGGAAAGAAGACTTGAAATAAATTGAGCAATTGTGATTGATAAAGGCAAAAGTACTTGAAGGGAATGGGCCTGAGCATGGCTTCTTAACCTCTTTACATTCATAGCACCTTTTTTTTAAATTTTGTTTCTTGGGTCACACCCAGTAGTACTCAGGGGTCACTCCTGGCTCTATGCGCAGAAGTTGCTCCTCACAGGCTCGGGGAACCATATGGGATGCCGGGATTCAAACCACTGTTCTTCAGCATGCAAGGCAAACATCTCTCTCCAGTCCTTACAGCATCTTTTCACTCAAGAAAGGCAACACTGACAAAAGTTGCCAGAAATATCTCAGATTCCACACAGTGATTTTGGATTTTTGGTGGTTGTACATTCAGAAACCTATGACTGTTACCAAAATGTCTGTTACTGCACATCCAATTATGCAACACTAGGTGGCGCCATGACTTTACTATGCCAGAAATCTTGGGAAAAGGCTAGATAGGCTCTGGAAAAAAATCGTAGGTATATACTAAAAAAAAATG
Source organism: Crocidura indochinensis (assembly GCA_004027635.1). NCBI lineage: Eukaryota > Metazoa > Chordata > Mammalia > Eulipotyphla > Soricidae > Crocidura > Crocidura indochinensis. Next base: position 12 of record PVKC010011837.1, on the reverse strand, counting down.
ACTTCTGTTGGA
>PVKC010011836.1:0-24281 GCA_004027635.1 Crocidura indochinensis | reverse complement strand
GAAGGAAGGAAGGAAGGAAGGAAGGAAGGAAGGAAGGAAGGAAGGAAGGAAGGAAGGAAGGAAGGAAGGAAGGAAGGAAGAAGCAGGAATTCCAAGCAAAAATTAGCAGGCCAGACAGAATTGCCATGGCCCTGATTGAAGAGTGAAAGAGTGAAATAATGGGCCAGCCTTGCCTTTTCCCCAAATTTCTTCCCTTTGCCTTAACTAGTCAGGCATAGAATTGCCTCTGAGCATTCTAAAGTCTGCCTACCAGAGTGGGCCCTGTGACAATAGTTGTCACAGTCAAGGGTGCCACACCACAGCAAGGTGTGGGATCTACTTAAATGTGTTACAAGTATTGAATTCTTTACACTTCATTGAAGTTTTTCCTCTCAAGTTCCAACTGTTAACTGGATGACCATCAATGGAAAACAGACCGAACTGATGGTAACAAAACTGGTAAACACATTAAGAAGATGTGTGGGTGGTGGAGAGATGCAGGAGAGGCACTGGCCAGCTGGTACAGGTGAATAGAAATAAAAGGGTCCCCACAAATGGTTTTAATACATGCAACAATTTTTTTATTTCTAGTCCAAACCACTATAAGGCAGTTGCTAATATCAACTTGCTGGAATGAATTCTCAGTTACCGTGTACTTATTTTCTAAATGAAAAATACCAATTAGCACGAATACTCAAAAGGCCTTACAGGCCATTAAAACCTCATTTTTTTTGCTACCAACAGAGCCCTGGATTATTTCGAAGCAGGCCTCTTTTAGGTAACATCACAGTCAAGACTTCTAGATCTTCAACATGAGTTTTTCATGAAGAAACAAGATTGTATTTCTTGATTGGAATCCATCTGCTGCCCCAGGAGGGAATTTAATCACTTCTTGATTTCCCAAGAGCACAAGACTTCTGAACTGTAAAATAAATTCCTCTTCACGGTGGTTCTCGTTGGAGCCTGGACCGCATTGTTTTCTGTTTGCAGGGTTTTAGGAGCAAGGTACTGAGAGAAGGGCTGCAACCACTGGTGTGTCCCTTGGTGAATTCTGCCAAGATATTTATAACTCTGAAACATTACCTCTGCCAACAGGAGCTTTGAGCTACACTTGCCTGAAAGGAAAAAATATCCTGCCTGCCAGTAAGTTGGGAATGTAAGAAGGTTGAAGAAGAAAAATTCAACTTAGTAAACCCTGGGAAAATGCACAATTTTAGAGAATCATCTTGCTGTGACCCCCTGATTCCTTTTTACCTTCCCTCTCACCCCCTGATTGATGATTGTTTTAGAGGAAATTGCTGAAGACAGAGGCAAGTATGAGCTATCTAGGGCAGCCAAACCATGATGCCTTCCTCTTCTGCAACCATAAGAAGAGATGTCCCATCCTTTGTGACAATAGGAGCTCATCTAAAGTGCTGGGGACATTGTCCCTAAATCTTTAGAAGGTGTACATGCTTAAGAAAGAGAAAGTGGGGGCCTGGGAGATAGCATGGAGGTAAGGCATTTGCCTTTCATGCAAAAGGTCATCGGTTCGAATCCCGGTGCCCCATATGGTCCCCCATGCCTGCCAGGAGCAATTTCTGAGCATGGAGCCAGGAGGAACCCCTGAGCACTGCCGGGTGTGACCCAAGAACCAAAAAAAAAGAGAGAGAAAGTGGTACATAGAGTTGTTTATGCATAAAAGCTCACCATTTTCACTGAGAACATGTCCAAGTCTCTAGTCCTCCCCAACCCTACTGATATTTTATCTGTTCCTCAGTGCATGTAAATAAAGCAACCAGAGAAGGACCCTATGATATTGGGATATCATCATCTTTCTGTAAATGTAGGCCTCTTTCTCTTTTCTTCTTTCTCTTTCTCCCTCCTGAAAAAAAAAAGATAGAGTTATAAGATCATTGTGTTCTGTTACTAATCGGTCCCTCATGAAGGAGGATAGCACCCTGTGAGTTAAGTATCTTGTACACGGACTCCATGTATTTTCAGCATTTAAGCTCCAGCATTTTCAGCAAGAGCTGAAAATGATGGTGGAGGTAGTGTTCTGCCTGGAGGCTAAACTTCTTCAGCTCAGTGTTGATCAGATATGCTTCACATGCCCCATCTAACAGGCCTGCATCATGCCACTTGCCCAGCACACATACATATCCACCAGCACAAACCCCTCATGCTTCATCCTGCTCCCTCAGACAGGCAACTGCTCCTCACTTCCACTGAGCTAGATGCAGAAACCTTGAACAGACCCACTTCTGCTTCTGCCTTGCACCCCCTTCTTGCCTCCCTCTACTTCCAAGGACATGAGAATTCTGCAGAACAATTAATTCCCTTAGATACCAAATATCCTGCACAACCACTTGAACGTCAGAGGCAGAACTTGAGGTTCAGAGGTAGAATTTGAAATAAAAAAAACATAAGAACTGACCAGAAGAAAATAAACACATGGCACTGGCCCAGGAACAAACTCCCAGAAGCCAATAAGATTGGTTTGACGGCTGCTAATGCAATCCAGTTCCCTTGGCAGCTGGAGGGAAAAATCAGGTGCCAGGAATGAAGCTCTTTCTAGCTGCTCTTCCCTGTTTGCTAGAAAGTTCTCAAGTGTTCCACCTTGTCAGTTAAAGGATTCATTCTGCTTTCCTGCAGTCCCTTTGATATGTAAAGGTATAGCAAGGTTACATTAGCATAGAGAGGCAACTGTTTGTTACCCTTTGCCCTCCTTCCAGTCTTTATTAGTTTTGAAAGATAAATACTGGGGTCCTGGAGATAGCACGGAGGTAAGGCGTTTGCCTTTCATGCAAAAGGTCATCAGTTCAAATCCCGGTGCCCCATATGGTCCCCCGTGCCTGCCAGGAGCAATTTCTGAGCATGGAGCCAGGAGTAACCCCTGAGCACTGCCGGGTGTGACCCAAAAACCAAAAAAAAAAAAAAAAGAAAGAAAGATAAATACTGAACATGGCATGTAAAATCAATCCCCACGTGTGGAATCACCCCACATGCATATTTCCACCCCGGATGGACAGGTCTGAAGAAGCAAGGTAGCAGTGAAGAATTAATAAACCAAGTCAGTCAGGAGAGAGTCATGGAGTCAGTCTGCACTTCTTGGTCTCTATGAGCCTGCCAAGCCAAATTGACTTTTCTTAATTCTCCCAGTTAAATTCAACCAGCGAGGGAGGGTGGAGTGATATCCAGGTGTCTTTTACATATCAAAGGGTAAGGCTTAAAGAGAAGAGGAAGATGAGGGAATGCCTTTGTTTGGGGTCAATCTTTTGAGTGTCATCTTACAATGGAAGACAGTCTAGGCTCTCGGACCACAAAGCTGGGAGTCCACTAACCCTGTGCTTTTTTTTTTTTTCTTATGTCTGTCTTATCTTTTAAGTCCTCACAGTTCCCCTGCTTTAGATTCATTCATGAGGGAACTGGGCACCTGGTCCCCAGCATATCATCTTTCTGTCCAATTACTTTTCCCAAAAATATAAATAAATAAATAAATAAATAAATAAATAAAAACTAACATTCATTCCCTTCTCTGAGTCCTTTCTACCCTTGCTCCTTCTGCTAACCTCAGTTTGTGGTCACCTTTATTTTAATTGAGTTGTATCTGCTCACTAATTGTATTTCTTTAGTCCTCACAAACAGGTGAATTTATCCCCTATTTATAAAAAAAAAGAAAAGAATAATATCACTAAAAAAACAATATTCTTTTTATATGTTTTTCTCCTTCTGGCTTATTTGGTTTTCATACTTCCCTCAACTTGCATTTTTGCTGTAAGTGCCAACATTTCTTTTTATTTAGTTTTTGTTTTGTTTTGTTTTCAGTCACACAAAACCCTTCAGGGCACAAACCCTAAACTAGTCATCCCTGTCTCAACTGGGGAGAGAACATGCTCTGGTGAGAACTCCTGATTCTGACTGCATATTGTACTGGAAAAATCCATGGACAGAGAGAGGACAAGACAGGTCAGACTACATCAACCTTCCCCTACTCCCAGGAAGCTTTTCCTTCCCCATAAACTACACACTCAACTCTATTGGATTAAAGTCCTTTTTTATTTAAAAGCAAAAACAATAAAAAAAAACTTTGTGGATACTCCATTTTTTTCTACTACACCTTTTTAGAAAATTCACATAGAATAACTTGAAATCCCTGTAGGGAAATTCCAGGTCCAAGTGGACCCCAGCAGAGTAGCAAGTGGAAAGGAGGGATCAGAAAGATGTTCCCGAATTGAATACTTCTGTACTGCCCCCCATCATGTGCAGGAGCACACATCATCAGGACCTTGGCTTATCAGCCTGGAATGTGCCTCCCTTCCTGACTCCCTTACAGAGTCTCTGATGCCGACTTAGTACTTGGTGGTCCGCAAAGGTGCCTTCCTCCGCCCTTGATGCGTTGAGCACGGGGACACAGGACCCTTGTCCTGCAGTGTTCTTCATTAGCAACATCAAGGGCAGGCTCTGTTCCCGCGAGCTGCGTAGGCAAGAAATTACCCTCGGATTCAGCCATTCTGGCCCTTTTGTTTGTCCACCAACCACCCACCAAAGGGAGCTGAGGAGCTTAAAGAGGCAGTTGTGTGCTTCTGGCAGAAAGCAAAAGAATTGGAAAATCAGCATTTCCAGCTGGTCGCTCGCGCTAAAGCTTTCTGGAAGACTGCCACAACTTTCTCTTCTTTGATCCCCTTCAGGTGACATCAGCACCCTGGGGAGCAGCCTCCTGGTCAGAAGGTCTGGGGTAGAGTGGCCAGGAGTGAGCGCAGGCACTGAGAGCAGAGCTTTGCCTTAATGTAGGGGTCATGGTCAAGGTGGGAGCTGTAGGCTAGAAAAGTTAACCCCTCATGTAACTCCCTTTTTTTTTTTTTTTTTTTTTTGCAGGGTCTCCATGGCTGGTCATGTGAACAGCCCATCGTGGCACTCAACAGGATCACACACTCAATTTTTTCAGTTGGTTTTTGTTTTAACTGTCAAGACTCATTTGTTCGCTGGACTATTTTCCTTTAATATTTTTCCAATTAGAAGTTGGTTTCAAATAGGGCAGAAATGCTGCAGAATTACAAGGTTTAACTTCACATCCTTTCATGTGTGTGACTCTTTGCAACCACCATTTCTCTTTGTAACCAACCCTTTTCCCCTTTCCTCCAGGAATCACTGTGGTGTTCATCAAATCTGGGAGTAAATTTTGCTGGAATATTGTTTGTTTGTTTGTTTGTTTGTTTGGCTAGTTCATGCCTTACATGCTATGCTATCACTCTGGCTCCTAATTTTCCATTTTTAAGTAATCTGTATAAAATTTTCCATAGAATCCCCACCATTTAGCATTCCTACTAACAGTGCATCAATTTACTTTTCTTCCACATAATCGCTTTATTTCCAATATTTTTACCTGAGTCCGTATCACTGGTCTGAGGTGGTATCTCATATTTTATTCTGGTTTTTGATTGATATCACCTACTAATAGGTGATATTGAGTAGTTGTGAGACATATAGGTGTACCTAAGGACACCTACATGTCTTTAATAAAGTGTCTCTTCAACAATAGAAACAAAGGCCAGGTAGACCAGTTCATGGTAAGAAGCTTGTCACAAAGAGCAAGGGATGCGGTTAGGACAGAGAATGGAGCACTAGGACAATGACAATTGGGAATGATTGATCATTGGACAAGAACTGGGTGCTAGAAGAAGATAAAGCAATGAGCATGATGCTCCTTCAATAACAATATTTCAAGTCACAGTGTCAGAGAAAGAGAGAGACAGAGAGACAGAGACAGAGACAGACAGACAGACACACAGACAGACAGACAGACACACAGACAGACAGACAGACAGACAGAGAAGAAAAATGTCTGCCCTAGAGGCAGGCAAGGGAAAAGATGGGAAGGAAACTGGGACACTGGGTGGGAAATGTGCCCTGGTGAAGGGTGTGGGACATCGCATGACTGAAACTCAATGTAAACACGTTGTTCAAATAAAGTAATTAAAAAAGAAGTGCCTGTTCAGGTCGTGCCCACTTTTGCCTTTGTTGTTGCTTTGTTGTCGCCTACTTTCTTAATAGTGTTGCTCATAGACATGCATGCAGAGCCTCACACCTTGCTGTTGTGCTCACTCAACCTTACTTGCTGTGCTCACCTGAGAGTTTACACTCTAGTTACAGTGTTCATTCATGTTTGGCTGTGGTGTGTCTACCACAGCAGGCTGTGCTTTGGTTCTTGTTGTGTTTGGGTCTCATCCAGCAGTGCTCAGGACTTACTCTTGGCTCTGCACTCAGGGCTTACTCTTGGCAGGCTCAAGGGACCCTATGGAGTTCTAGGTCTCAAGCCTGGATTGGCCATGTACAAGGCAAGCTCCATTGCCCTATACTATCTCTCAGGCCCCTGCACTGGCCTGTTTTGTTGCTAGGATATCCCACCAGTAGGAGTGTGACAGTAACGGGGGCTGGCACATGTCAGCAGGACCAGAGATTGAACAATATTAAGTCTGTTGCCTGCAAAGCAGGGTTTCTGCTGCTGAGTGATCCCAGGGCCCATCTGGGGTTTCTTAATGGGTGAGTCAGCTAGAAGTGGCCCTCAGCAACCAGCACACAAGGATCCATGACCTTAACCAGATGTGAAACTATTCATTATATCTTAGACCATCCATGCTCCTGACTGTGGTGCGTGAGACGAGACAGAACCCTAAGAAAGAAGTAGGCAACAGGGGCCAGAATGATAATACAGAGGCAAGGCATGTGGCCAACCTAAATTTGATCCTCAGCGTCCTCTATGTTCCCCCAAGCACCACCAGGAATAATTCCTTAATGCAGAGACAGAAGTAATCCCTGAGCATTGCTCAAAAACAAGCACAAAAAGTAGGCAATAACCTCATTCATAGATGAACATCCTAAAAATCTCATACTGTTCAGTATTCTACTGGGGTTCTTAAAAATTGCATCCAATAAGTAAACAAATAGGAATCTTTGCATAGAGTTGGGTGACTGTAAGGAATAATAAGTATATATATATGTATATATATAAAACACACACTTATACATATATCCCCAGTTGAAATAGATACATGGAAACAAGCTGACAGACAAGGATGCAGAAGGGGAAACTGCATTTGCACAATGAAAGGATGCCAAGTGGAAATGGGAGGCTTGGCTGGGGATGGAAAGAAAGTTCCGGTCCATTTCAACTCATTGAGATTCCCAACTATAGGACAATTCTGTTTGCTTCAGTAAGACCGAAATGCGCTCTTTCCCACTGATGCGCATGACTTAGCGGCTCCCCCTGAGACTCAGCAAGGAGAATTACGCAGCAAGACTCTCCAACATTTCCCCCCCCCCAAAATAGATTTTTCCTGATATGCAACATTAAACACAACTTCCCCACCAGATACTTTTTGGAAGCTGTTGTGAGTCTCCGAGACAAATCTGTGTCTCTAAGTTATCTTGACAGAGGCCCTGACCTATAGAAACTACCTTCTCCAAAGTCACTGGAGAGAGACAGAATGAGAAATCACACACTTGGCCAATAAAAGCAAAAGCAACACATTGGTTTTCGAAAGAAAGAAGTCACGACTTTAACTTTAAAGAAAGAGCGTGGCTTAAGAAATTAACTTTGAACTTGACTTTTGTGAGCTTGATGCACTACCAATTAAAAGGTCATCTACCCTGGTTATGTCAGTGCCAGTGAATGTTCCCACTTAAAAGGCTCTCAGCATTTCGAATATTTTGTTTGCATCAGATAAAAGCTGCCTTAGAACGCAAAGGTCAGGTTTTCAAGTGATTTATCTCTGGAAAGGAGGCATGCTGGGTGTCTTTTCAATGAAGCCATGGATAATGGCAGTGAAAACACCTTTAATGACCAGTCGATGGCCAGTGACTTGGAAGGGACTTTTTCTTCTTTAGCACAACCCGCCCAAAGCTGCCATCTTGGAACCTTGTTGAAAACATTTATTTTTCTGTTCTCTTCTCTTAGCATCTGGCCATGCAACATTAAACAAGAGCATCTGGTCGTGGGGGGCCTGTCCATGTTAGTGCCCTCCTAAAATCCACAACCCTCAGAAATGGGGAGACTCACTCCGCTTCTACAGAGAATGCCATAAGGCTCAGCACACAGAGCCTCCACTTGCTTGGTTGCAGACATGATAGGCTCATGAGGAGCCCTGGGGCAGCTCTGTACATACACTCCAGTAAGTGTCCTGTAGATACCAATCCACTAGTTGGCCCTTGAATATCAATAATTCACAAGTAAAATTAAAAGTTCAAAGAGTAACCACTAGGAATTTAGAATGCTCTAGAAAATTAGAGCTTGATTTGGCTATGACAAGTGTCAACTTGGGCTATGGGGGCCAGACATGGGTCCAACATGACTTGGAGTGTTTCTGGATGAGACAATAAGTGAATCTGTAGACTGATTGAAGCAGGTGGCTCTCTTTAAGGAGGTGAGTCTCACCTGATCCATGGAAGACTAGAACGAAGAGTCCAAGCAGGAAAATAAACCTCCCTGTCTTCCCAACTGTTTGAGCTGGGACATCAGAGTCTTCGTATATCACACTGGAACTAGACTAGAACATTTCTGTGGGTTCTTGTGGGTCTCCAGTCAGACAACTAATAGCTCTTGAGATTATGAACTTTGAATGATGGTAGTCAGTGAGATAGATAGATGAAGAGATGGATGAGTTGATGGTACAGTTCAAATCTAGCCAATGAATTTATACATATACACACACTGTGTCACATATTCTCATTGTGCAAACTGTACCTCATACTGGTTGAGTTCCACTCTGAATCAATGAATATTCTCTCTCTCTCACACACACACACATACATGCACACACACACACATGCACACACACGCACACACACACAAGCACACGCATGAGCACATCTGTTCTGATTCTCTGAAGAACCCTGTTTACTTTATCCCTTAAATAGAAAGAAAAAAATGAAAATAAGCACAGGAAGTCTGTAGAATGAGGTCAAGAAGGATGTGTTTTGATCCCCAATAGTCCTCCAGTATGAGCTGTGGCTCAGCCAAAGTGAAGGTCAAGCCTTGTTGTCAAGGCTCCATTTTCCCACCTAAAAGTCAGTGTGTCAAGAAGGGGGAAATCTCCCAAGACCTGTGGACCCGAGATGCACTCACACCCAGGAAGTAATGCATTGGCAGCATCAGCTAAGCCCACCCCTATGTGTTTGCTAAGTGAATGTTCTAGTCCCTGTGGCACAGTTGCCATTAAAGATTCATTCATTTACCTTAGCAATGTGAAGATCTTGGCAAGCTGACGAGAGAATCACTGTTTCTTTGAAGAGAAGGCATATGAACTGTTATCCCTCTGCACCTCTTAGACAGGTATCTCTACTAGACATTAGGCATTATTAGCAGAATGAGTAGCGTCTTCTTGGGGGATAGTGCAAGTGGGACAGGTGGAGAAGCAGGTGCCTAGAACATGCCTCCTGCTTCGAGATCTCTCCCTGTGCTTGTCTATGGATTGCAAACAACAACCTGCTATTTTTCTAATCTGGATGCATTAGTTAGGTGATCATGATGTGATAGGTACAGTATTAAGTGATTGATATCAAGGATTTACTCCAGATACTGACCATGCACCCCAAAACAGATGAATGAATAAAAACACTGTAGTACATCTACACAATGGAATACTTTGCAGCGATTAGGAAAATTAAGTCATGAAATTCACTTAAACATGAATGGCTATGGAGAGTACTGTGCTAAGTGAATGAGAAAGAGGAATGGATATAAGATGACCACACTCATTTTTAATATCAATTAAAATTGATAGTATGATAATAATATCCAGAGACAAAGGCCGGGAGGACCAGTCCATGGTAGGCAGTTTGCCACAAATAACGGGGAATGTGTCAGGACAGAGAAGGGAGCATTAGGACAATGAGAGTTGGGAATGATCACTCTGGACAGAAACGGATGCTGAAAGGAGGAAAAGTGATAGGCATGGTATCCTTCGGTAACAATATTGCAAACTACATTGATTAAAAGAAAGGGAAAAAATGAAAGAACTGATAGAGAGAGAAGAAAAATGTCCATTCCATAAATAGGGGAGAGCAAGGGAGGGAAACTGGGGACATCGGTGGTAGAAAATGTGCATTGGTGAAGGATGCTGAAAATTGCCTGACTGAAACTCAATCATAAACAGCAACCTTGTATTTGTGGAAAAAGACTCAAATGTATTATGAATAACTTGTAACTACAGTATTTAAATTCATTTTATTTAAAAAATAATTTTATTTAAAAAAGAATTTACTCCCAACCCAGTCAGTACTGAATGGTTCCTGGTGAAAACATTGCTTTCCTGGGTGTGAGGCTGGTTGCTGTCCTGTCCTTACCCACTGAGCATTACTGTTTCAGAATCATGGAGTTCTGAGTCTGGGGACTGCTGATCCCTACCCAATGTAAGCCTGGTGTGGAGAGTTAGCTGTGCCATCTTTATGCCCACTGAGTGGACCCTGGCTTCAGCCAATCCATCAGATGATGTGTCCCAGCTTCTGAATCCCACAGGGGACCCCCAGTTACTGGTGTGGATAAGGCAGTGGGCTCTGTAGCTACACACTGAGGCAGAGATTTTAGAGTTCTACTGTAGGGTACACTAACATCTGTTTTGTGTGTTATCAGTTGCCACAGTACTGAGGTCCAAACTGGCAAAGACTTGCCCTCTTCCCTACTGCTCAGTCTACTTTGCTCCCATCCTTTGTTCTGAGCCAGCTTCTCCAGCTATTAGTTCCAGAAGTTTCCCAGGAATATGCTTCAAAATTCACTGGGAAATTCCTGCTTTCCCCCTAAAACTATCGATGCTGCACAAGCCTTCCTAGTAGGCTCTCAAGATGAGATAAGGAGAAAGTCCTACCTGGATTGACAGAGCCCATGGTTTAAACCCCACCCTGAGACTTGGAAACCAGCCCCATTGACCCCCAGCCTTGGTTTCTTCATCAGGCAGATACTGTTGAGCCTCTAAACCATTTTATACTCTTGATGAAGAAAGTCTGAACAAACAGGTCACAGTGCCAGAGCTGTGCTCCAGGACCATGAGTCGAAAAGCTGCCAGGTTCCCTGGAGCAGGAAATCTGCTTCCTGAGATAAACTGCAAATTCACTCAAGGACAAGCAGGACTGGCTGAAAGAGAGAGGCTTTCAGATCTTTGTGCCACTTCTGGGCTTTAAATGTAGTATTTTTCCCAACAAAAGTATGCTACTTGATCTTATGGACAAAAGAAATGGATTGGGCTTTCTCTTCTAACTGCAAGAATGGTTTTTGTTTGTTTGTGGAAAGAAATGCAGGTCTGAGAGAGAGAGAGAGAGAGAGAGAGAGAGAGAGAGAGAGAGAGAGAGAGAGAGAGATGGAGCTTTTGGTATTTCGGCGGTGTCTTTGGGAGTCTTGCCAGCCAGGGTGGATGAAGAAGTTCCAGTTTCTCTTCAGAGATGTTTGTTCTATTCCCTAGTCTGAATGTTGAGTTTCCTTCTGCTGCATTCAGCTCGACTGGGTGGTAAATACAAGATAAATAAGATACAGTGAAATTTCTAGGTAAAAAGGTCTGGCCTAGTCCATATAACTCAAGGGATGGCTGGTATAGTTCATAGAACATGTGGATGGGTGGTCAGTGATGCACAACTGCATCAAACTCAAGGCAAAGACCAGTGCAACTGTCACTGATGAATTGGACCTGCCATCTTTCTCTTTCTCTCTTTCTCTCTCTCTCTCTCTCTCTCTCTCTCTCTCTCACACACACACACACACACACACACACACACACACACACACACACACACACACACACACACACACTGACTCTTCCTAGACACTGAGCTGCTTCCTCAGAGCAGTTTGCATATCCCCAGGTTTTGTAATCCACAATCTTTTCTTTCATGGTGACATCTCAGGACCATTGTTTCAATGATCAGCTTTTGAATCTAAAAATAATCTTTGCCACTTGCTGAAGAAACTGTCACTTAGTGTAATGGCCATCTGGGTCACAGAAACTGATCCTGAGAAACCCAGGGCAACATATTTTACACCATAAACAACAGATAGGAAAGAACATAGGGAAAGTGACAAAGTTTCTCTTACAGCAGGAGATAATTGTAACTGTCCCCAGAATGTGAAGAAGACCAAGAAAGAATGTCTGATGGTTTCAATGCGTGCCTAAGAAAAGACCTCATGTCCTTCTCCTCCTAAGCACTGGGGTCGAGGATGATCTAGGTATCCTCCCTTTATTACATTACCTTTCCTCAACTAGTTATTTTATATGCCACAAATAAGTGATATCATCACGTGTTTGTCTTTCTTCCTCTGGCTTATGTCACTCAACCTGAGATCTTCCAGGTCCAACCAAATTGGGACACATTCCATAATTTCATTATTCCTTGTGAATAATGTATATATGCCACATCTTCATAATCTTTTCATCTGTCATTGGTCACCTAGATTAATTTCATATCTTAGTTATTGTACCAAGTGCAGTAATGAATAATGATGGTATGCATATATCCACCCAAAAGTGGAATTGCTCGGTCATGGCAGCTCAAATTCTTTTATTTTTTTAATTTTTTTAAATTTTTATTTTTTTATTGTGACTGAAGTTCATTACACAGAATTATTTACTATACATAGTGACAATGAATGAAGGGCATTCCCACCACCAATGTTGTCCTCCCTCCACTCTTGTTCCCAGCATGCTTCCCACATCTCCCTCTATTACCCCCCAGAATCCTAGTGCAACTGGTCTCCACCTTACAGCTTGTTATAGGTTGGGTGTCTATTCTGTTTGTTGTTTCAGTCTGGTCATTTTTTATTTACACTACATGTTCAAATGACTGGTCCTGGTATCATTCTTTTTCCCCCTCAATTTATGAGGCTGGATGATTCAAGTTATGCTATTCTGTTGGAGATAAAAAGGTTAAGGAAAAGAGGAGAAAAAAATTGGTATCAACTACTAAAAAAGAAAAAAGAATAACCGAATAATATCCACAAAAGTGGAAAAGAAAGAAAAGAGTGGAAGAAAAAAGAGAAGGAAAATAATATCAATAAACAAACAAACAAACAAAAAAACAAAACCAGAAAAAGTGCTGCAGTGGCAGGGTTGGTGTTACCCCACCTACCTTTTATTTATTTATTTATTTATTTTGTATAGGCACAGTAAATATTGGGGAAGGAAGGAAATTCCCGTGGCCTAAGAGATTCAGGGTTTCTCCACTCTTGAAGCATATTGTCATGGGAACAACCACTGGCTCCATACCTTCTCATTGCCGTATCCCAGGGTTTTATGGTTTTTTTTGTTTGTTTGTTTGTTTGTTTGTTTGTTTTTGTGCTGTCAGGAACCTTTCCTCTCTGTTGGGGATGAGAAAATAAGGGCACTGTAGCAAGCAATCTTGGTATTTGCAGAGTTACTGTTCCACCATTGTTGGTGTGTTCAGTTTTCTGTATCACGTGCTCCATGTTTTTGCTCGTTCCCTAAAGTCTAGCTAAAGTCTAGGAAATTATGGTTTCAATGATTCTGCTCAGTCTCTGTTGTCAGAATTAGGCCTCTGTACTAAGAAATCTTGACTTTTGTAAGAGACCTGGGCTATAGCTTAGGGTAGGTTTTCCTTAATGGTCTCAAGGTACATTTTGCCCAGTCACAGTTGTCAAAGTCAGCTTTCTGTAGTTAGCGCTCTTATTTTTCATATTTCAAAGGACGATACATCTTCTGATTTCCATTTAGTGTTAGGGTGATGTGATAGGAACTCCTGGTCTTAGGTCAAGTTGTCATTTCCTTGCTGTCCTCGTTGTCATATTAACACTGGCACAAGTATATCTCCCAACGCAGCTTAGTTCCTGGTGTTGTTGCAGGGGGTTGTTTCAGTTCTACATCTGGGATTTGAGAATGAACTAACACTGTCCAATCTCATGGAGGCTGAGTTGTATCCACATGACATATGTCCAGGATGGGAGGCACCGTTGTATAAAAAGTGTGAGTTCTTATCCTTAGGAGATAAGATCTGTGTCTGAGTCCATGTATGGTGTCCTTTTGAATTGCTGGTGATATTCCGAGTAAGGATGACAGGCTACATGTATAGTATGTGTGGTGTGGTCTGAGCTTTTATCTCAGGCAAGATGTTTTCTTAGTTTTTAACCAAGCAGCACCATAATTGGTGAGGGTAGAGAAAATATGTATATATAAAAAGTAGAATATATAGATAAAATTGAGATATAAAAAAGAAAGGAAATTGAGAAAAAAAGAAAAAAAGGGTATTTGAAAAAAGAAAGTGATGGAGGAAGCTCTCTGTATGTTTAGAAATACATACCTTAAGATACATTATTATAAAGGTATTAAGCTTATGTAGGCAATATAGGCCTCCCAATTAGGTCTTCTGAGATATTCTTGTGGGGAGTGAAAGCCAAGGTACTTTTTCGTATCATAGACTTTGGTCTAGATTCTAAGATATGATTTGCGGCATTTCAGAATCCTATAGTGTCCTTGAGCTGGGGGTTTTGCTGCAGCTGAATCCAGTATCATGCAACCGTCCACAATTTGATGGGAGTGAGAGGGGTCACAAGCTTGAGTCAGGAGGCTTATTGGTTGTGGTTTCTTGCTGAGACACAAGAGGAGGGATCTAGAAGGTGTCTTTCATTGAGGAGCTGGATGGTGGTCTGTTGGGAAGGAGGTCGGTCTTGGTATGGCAGCTCAAATTCTAAGTTTACTGAGGACTCTCTATTCCATTTTCCATAGGGGTTAAACCAGACAACGTTCCCACCAGCAGTGGCTGAGAGTTCCTTTTTCACCACTTCCCCACCAGCACAGATTGTTCGTCCTATTTTTGATATGTGCCATTCTCGCTGGTGTGAGATGATTTCCCATTATTGTCTTGCAAATATGCAGACTTTGATTATAGCAGAGATGAAAGGATAGTCTCATACAACTGATTGAGAGCTTTAAAAGCAAGTTCTGAGCATCTCTGAACGGAAGATGATGATGATGATGAGGAGGAGGAGGAGGAGGAGGAGAAGGAGGAGGAGGAGGCCGAGGATGGAAGACCAGAAGATCCCCGAAAGAGCAATATTCAGCTTTCATATCCCACACTCTCAGGAACTCACAGGACCACTTTTTTGATTTACAAAATGACCTTAGTTTCAAATACTTAATTTTATGCAACAGTCTTATAAGGAAAAGAAGAAATATCTATATCAAAATATGGATTCTTAAGTTTTGGCCTGGTTATACTCATTTCTCTGATAAGGTGCTTGCTCTCTTGTACTTTCTCTGCAATTTTAGTAAATTAAAACATTAAGTATGTGCTATAAATTTTGAGTTCATTGAGATTAGGTCTCTGTAGGTACACAGGATGTAACATTGTGGCATAGGTGAGGGGTCTTGTCTTAGACACTTGTCATGGGAAGTACCTCAAGACCATAAATATTGACACGGTTGTAAATATGTTACTTTGACTCTAATTTAAAAAAAAGAATGTAAAATAAAACAGAAAAACCTGTATTTACAAATAATCAAGTCTCAGTACAATAGAAATAAAGGTTCTAGAAGTCTTCATTGCAATTTTCAGTATCTGTAGGTATAAAACTGTAACCATAGAAGTCGCTTCCTTTCCTATGGAAAAACAAACACTCCTATTTTGCCCATTTAGAATCCATCAGCTTGTATAAATGAGTGTTGCTATTTAAAAAAAAAAACACACAAATCATTAATTTTGGACTCCAGATGAGAATGAGTTCAAAATTGCCGACGGGGTATTTTGATTCTATTATCTCTTTTTCCATTGAAGAGCTCAATAATTTTCTGACATGGACTTTGATTCTAATTCATGACCTAGGGCTGGTAGGGAACAAAAGGATCCTTCTATGAAATTGAGTATATGGCCTATCAACAATATATCATTCACATCAAAATGCAGTTTCTAAAGGTTATTTAACTCCCTAAGGACATCTTGTGTTGGAAGCACATATAAAGCTCATATGAAAAAAAAAGTTTCTAAATAAAGGTGAACAATGGGTCGGAGAGATAGCACAGTAATGGGGCGTTTGCTCTGCATGGGGCAGACCCTAGTTCTATCCCTGGCATTTCATAGTGTCTTCCCAGCCTGCCAGGAGTAATTTCTGAGCACAGAGCTAGCAGTAACCCCTGAGTGTCTCTGGGTACACCCCCAAAATGGAGGTGAACAGAACACCTCATCATTTAAAGTATTGGGTGTATGCATAGGGATCACTCATAAGAAAGATATAAATGCCCTATGGCCCTCCAATCCCTGCATGTTCCTGCTTTTTCTATAAAGTAGGGAGAGTTGGGCTCTGTACCAGGTCTTTAAACATACCTTCAAAATAGGGTGTTCCATAATAGATATGGAAAAAATCTACAGAATTTATAATCAGCATGAGTTTGACTCACCCCCTTGGTTACCCATCTTCAGAAGCTGATTCTGGCAGGTCTGAATGACTTTCTAACTTGCTGGTGAAGGATTCAGGAAATGCAGCTTGCAATGACTTGTTGAAACTTTTTTTTTTTTTTTTTTGGATTTTGATCAACACCTGGTGGTGTTCAGGGGTTATTCCTGGCTCTGTACTCAGAAATCGCTCCTGGCAAACTTGGAGGACCATATGGGATGTTGGGGATAGAACCTGGGTCCATCCCAGGTAGGCCACATGCAAGGCAAATACCCTACCACTGTGCTATCACTCTGACCCCAAAACTATTTTTTAACTGGTGCAGAGCACCTAGGAGTAATCCCTTCCTGTGTTCATTTACCTAACAAGAATTTTGAATACTCGCAAATTCAAGCTCACCTCAAAGAGCAAAGATTTACCAAGAGTGAGAACTTTAAATCTTGGTGCCTCAGTTTCCCCCATGGGGTTTTCTATATAAATGGCCAGGCCTCTTCATTGTTCAAAGTCCTCCCTGCTTGCAAGTAGGGATGTAAAACTAATCTTTTCCTATTCTGTCTATCTCAGACTTATTGAAGAGGCCCTCACAGTGAGTACTCAATCAGGAATCACTCCCAGGCGTGCTGAGAACTTAACCTGGAATGTTTTAACAAAAGAAGAAACCAATTGTTTATTTTGGGGGGAGGGGGAGGGTCACACCCAGTGACATTCAGGGATTACCCCTGGCTATGTGCTCAGAAATCGCCCCTGGCTTGGGGGACCATATGAGATGCCTGGGGATTGAGCCACAGTTCATCCTAGGTCAGCCACATGCAAGGCAAACGCCTTACCCATGCGTCACCACTCCTGCCCCAGAAGAAACCATTTTTAAGGAATAAGTAAGATATAAGGAAACAGTTCCATTTGAGTTACAGCTTCAGAAAGGCCGATGCATGAAGGATCTAATAGGAGGCAGGGACAGTTGCCAAGTTTTGTGATAGTTGTTAGTAAAATTCCTCTGCGCTAACCCATGTCTTGAGTCTTCTCCAATGAACTTCTGCCTTCCTAGAAGATAAATAATGTTCTACTGTGAGACAAACAAGGAAAGTGGGGAGTTTCCTTAAACCTATCTTGTTCAGTGAACTCTAAGTAAATCATATGCCCAAGTGACATATTTGGGGCAACATAATATGCCAGCTTTTCTACTGGGAGCAAGGAGTATCAATTTAGTAATCAGCTTGATTAAGGGGGTACCATGATATGGATACTCATACACTGAAGTGAAAATTGATCATCATTATGACAAGGAAGCTCTTGACTTGAATGGACATGGGAGAATGGCAGTCTATGGGGAAATTTAGGAGAACTCATCTCTTTGGGGTAATATCTCCAGTAGAAACATGGAGAATTTTAACAGACACGTTTGTTATTTCTTGTAGGCACAAGCTTTTATTCTGTGTTTTGAGATGACAGCAAGATATCCTTTGAACCTGGTTTTCTCAAACTAAACAGTGACTTCTGAATTTTTCAAGATATCAGCAAAGGTGACCTCTTTGATCAAAAACTTTCCTGACAAACCCAGAATTGGCAGCTCAGATAAACGACTGAAAATGATGCCAGTAAGGGTCAGCATGTGACCAAGGTTAAATGTTAAGAGTTCCAGCCACCAAGAGTAACCACTAAGGATTGAAGTTTGCATGGCACATTGAGTCTGAGAAACAAAGTCCCTCTTCTCAGAACTTTCATACATATTATACTATTGAATTAATTCATTCCTAGCCTGTGCAGTCTAAAATTTCACTTTGAAAATTTCTAATGTCTCTCCTGAGTCCACCTACTCTGGCTTTTTGGGAGGGTATTGTGCTTTACACAAAGGACTTGTTTTACATGTTCTCTTGAATTCTTTACTACAAGGAAGTTATGAATCTAGATCCCCAGGTGCTGTCAAAACAAAACACTGCTGTTGAGTGCTATACTTGTGTAGACTCTTGGGTTTGAATTTATTTAACAAGTACTATATGCACATCATCAACTGCCTAGGTAGGCATTTATCACCAGATAACCAGTAATACCCAATATGAAGCTCAGACAAACTATATGCTTTGCCTTTGGGAGACACTGTCTGATGCACAGAAAATTCTCTTAATTGGGATAAGAGTTGGAGGCACTGGAGAACAGAAGTTTATTCACTAACAATGAAAACTGTACTGGAGCCTATGAGACATGCAAATCTGAGCATTTCACCAGCAGTGCTTTTAAGAACATATGAATTACTTGAACTGGTGGCATTGGAGGCAAAACATCATGCATATCCCTAACCACAGGAACACCTTCTGAGAAATATGAACTTCAGAAACTCCATCATTATGTGTCAGAGAGGGGCCACAAACCTAGATGTCCTGGCTTTCAATTGCATTGGTCAAGTGATCATGATAAAGATGGTGTCGGAGGCTTCCAGAATCTACACAGCACCTGAAATCTATGGCCAAAAGGGATTGGCCACTGGAAAGAGACCACACCAAGATCATGAAAGTCTGTTTCTCACCACCAAGACTTCACTGGAGTCACATATATGCCCATAGAGATGACTCATAACCATGCTGTTTAAGACACAAACGATTCCACTACTGGGAGGAGACTGAGGATCCAAGCAATATATGGTTGGCACAGAGCCAACAGGGCACAAGTGCCAGAGGAGACTCCTATCTCCATACAATGCTGTGTGTTGGGGACAAGAATCCAGCTCATACCCAACCTTCTAGGCAAAACTCCGTTCTGAGGCTGGTCTCCTAGTCTCCTGACTGACACATTTATGCTCAGACAGAGAGAACCAAAAGCTGGTTGAACCACATGTATCTGCATCCACATTTCTCCAGGTTTCCACCAGAGGAAAATGTTGGCTAAACCCATGATAACTCCACAAGAGAAACTATTGGGACCACCATTGACTATGCTGTCTATCCTGAACAGAGCTGTCAACATGGCCATATCAGGTGATTATGTGATTCATGACCAGATTAAGTGACTGATGTGGCCAAGGGAGCACAGAAGAGAGAAAATGTTGGACAGGAGAGAGAAAGAGAAAATGAACAGTTTCAGGGAGTGCTAGCTTTGAGCTAAATCCTAGGGCTTATAAAATGATTTTAGCAACACAAGATTTTATAGCATATAGAAAAGAAGAGGCCAGGAAGGTCATTTAATGAGCTTCTGCTCTTAATCTAATGGACATTGAGTGCCCAGCATGAGTCAGGCTCTGCAGGCACGAAGAGCAAGAAAACATGATTTTCCTGAGCTCCCCTCCAGTCCACAGCTCCACAGTCCAGATTCCCTCCATTCCTTCTCTGCCTACACAGCCTCAGTGGCTGCTCCTTTTCCCAACTGGAAGTCTGTTCTAGTCCTTAGGCTGAGCACCAACCAGGACTAGGAATCCCCCTTCCCATGGGTTCCTACTGCTGCCAGTGAGTTTATGCAGCATTGCCAGTGGGAGGGGGGGAGTCTTCTCTATCAGCTAAGCTGAACTCAACTCAGAAGAGCAGAGGGAGGGAGGGAGGGAGGGAGGGAGGGAGGAAGGAAGGAAGGAAGGAAGGAAGGAAGGAAGGAAGGAAGGAAGGAAGGAAGGAAGGAAGCAAAGTTTACTGGTTTAACAGGAGAAAAGGAACATTTGCAGCCAGATAGTGGGAGAGAACAAAGCAAGATTGGGGTTGTGCTGAAGAGCTACCCTCACCAAAGGAGAATCATCCTTGGAGTCCTCCAGAGTGACAAGATCCCAAAAGAGGACAAGAACAATTCTGACAGGAAAGCAACATGGACAAAATTCTAAAGGTCACCCATCACTTTCTAAGGTAGGTCTAAGCCAGAGCCCCCTCCCAACACTATCATGGCTTTCTCTTTCCACTCTCTCCTTGTCCCACTTTAGGCAGAAAAAATGGCAGAGGGTTCTGGTATTTTCTGCCAAGCTCTACTTTTTCAAGCCAACTTGCCTTCTCTATGTGTTCTGGCTGACCTGAAGCAGTCATTTCAAACTTTAGCTCAAGCTGTTAAAAATAAAAATATAGAAAGAGCGTGCTTTGAAGCATAACCCTTTCTGTGCGCATTTTTCTCTGATCCCTGGCTAATGATAACATACAAACCTACAGAGTTGAAATTTCCAAACTACACCTGTTTCATGAAATCCATGGCAGGAAATCATTAGATCAGCACATTTCTGACAAAAAAAAAAAAAAAAAGCCAATAAGAAACGCTAGGTCATTGCACAGCCAGCTATGCAACTCAGACCCTCGATCCAAGGGACCATTGCCCAGGAAGGATGAACAAGAAGAAGCTGAGCAAAAAGTCTCTCATGGTAGGGGCCAGAGCGATAGCATAGCTGTAGGACATTTACCTTGCACGCGGCTGACCCAGGATGGGCCTGGTTTCGATCCCCGGTGTCCCATATGGTCCCACTCGCCTGCCAGGAGCAATTTCTGAGTGCAGAGCCAGGAGGAACCCCTGAGCATCACCGGCTATGACCCCAAAACAGAACAAAAATTCCTCACGGTACCCACAGCCCCACTACCCCTTTCCACACCCTCTAAATAGTTTATTTCCCCAAAATGATCATTCCCAGAAGGACCTGGGCACCCAATGTGCCATGTTAGATATTTTCTTAGTTGCCACAATGCATTCTCTTGGGGAGCATCCAACAAAAGTTTTCTTTTTGGGGGGGGTCTTTTTGGGTCACACCCGGCAGTGCTCAGGGGTTACTCCTGGCTCAGAAATTGCTCCTGGCAGGCATGGGGGACCATATGAGGCACCAGGATTCGAACCGATGACCTTTTGCATGAAAGGCAAACGCCTTACCTCCATGCTATCTCCCAGGCCCCAGTTTTCTTAGATTACTGTAGAAAAACATGAAGCTTTGACCTCATCACACATTCCTGAAAATGTCATCATCCTCCCTAGATAAATGTAACTTGAGAATCTCAGAATCACTCTTAAGAAACTTATTTTTTGAACACTTATTGGAAGGGAATCTTAAGTAGTGCTCAAAATGCCTGAGTCCCTCCTAGTGATACTTGACCAATCAGGGTGAAGATATGGTACTGGGGATCATACTAAGTCTCTGGCTCCTGAGTGAGTTCGATAAAGGTGTCCTTAGGAATCAGTCTCCACATTGTAAACCAAGGACAGAGTTAGCAAGTAATAATTTCTTAAATCGGTATTTCTATTTCACTGGATTCTACCATTCTGCAACTCCCAAGGTCAGAGCTTATTTTTAACAATCTATTTGGCAGTGTTTATTGAGCATGCTAAAGCTAGAAGAAGCTAATTTTTCATAAGTTTAATTGCATTGCCATGACATTGGCTTGCGCTTCGAAATTTCAAAGGCATTCATAAGCTTCTAGAAATAGTACCCTGCGACCAAAGTTAAAACACGGCCAGTTTTTATCAGCAGGAAGTCTGCCTGTCCCTTGAGACACCTTTTTGAGCATAGCAAATGCATTTGACAAAATTCGCATTGGATGTGGGACTTAGTCATAAAGTGCCAGAACAAATTCCATGGAAGTTTATGAGGAGTCAATATACATCCTCCCCAAAGGTTGTACCCAAGAGCTAAGAACAACAATTTCAGCACTTGAAATTATTACCTCTAAAATATTTGACATTTTAAAATATTACTGTGATAATATCCAAAATATTATGTCTATAATGTCCAAAAACAGTCACCATCTCATTTCAAGCTGCAAAATCTTGATAAAAAATCAGTGAGTAGGGGCCCGAGGGATAGTACAATGTGTAGGACATCTATTTTGCACAGAGCTAACCTGGGTTTGATCCTCAGCGTCCCATAGGGTCCTGAAGACCACCAAGAGTGACTCCTGTATAGAGAACAACCTAAGGTAACAAGTTACCCCTGAACATCACCAGATGTGCCCCCCAAAATAAAACTAAATGAAAATCAGTGAATAAATCCCCAAAGAACTATCACCTAGATTACTGCTCTGCGAGCAAGGCATTTCTTATGTATTTCTTGAGAATTACAAAAGGTCCCACCATAAACCTGTGAATTAAAACTTCCACAGCCTTTTAGCTTGCTAACAATTCCTTTCTTGGGGGAAAGGCCACAAAGCCACTCAGATGAGCCCATCACTCCCAAATAGATTGTTTCCATTTTTAGCAAAAAGCACTCACACTATTCTCTCCTAACATCTTCCCTAGCTAACTAGACAAACACCAAGGAGAACAAGTGTTAAATCTGATTTCTATGTTTTGGGCCAGAGAGATAACACAGCAGAGAGGGCACCTGACATGCATGCAGCCAACCTGAGTTCAATCTCCTACATCCAATATAGTCCCCCAAATGCACAATCCTGAATGCAGAGCCTGAATGAATGAGCCCCCTAAAATCAAAAATCAAAAATCTGATACCTACCTATGTTTTATAAGCACTAACCAGGCCTCCCTCTTTTTTGTAGTTGTTTTTAGCTTTGTTTTGGGACCACACCCTAAGGTGCTAAGGGCTTACTCCTGGCTCTGTTCTCAGACATCACACCTGTTGGGGCTCAGGGGACCCTATGCGGTGTTGAAGATGAAACCCAGGTTGGCATTGTGCAAGGCAAGTGACCTCCTCTCTCTACAATCACTCCTGCCCCCCCACCAGGTCTTCCTCTTTTTTTTTTTTTTTTGGCTCTTTGGGCCACACCCATTTGATGCTCAGGGGTTACTCCTGGCTATGCGCTCAGAAATCGCTCCTGGCTTGGGGGGACCATATGCTATCGCTTGCAAGGCAGACACCTTACCTCTAGCGCCACCTTCCTGGCCCCCCAGGCCTTCCTCTTTAAAGGGACTATATGACCATGATTCCTCAATCACTCTAGTCAGTCAGATGATATGTAAGAGCTTCTCTTGAGGGAAGTAGCATCAATAGCACTGGTAGGAAGAAGTGGAAAATAAAGAAAGAGAAAGAATGACTCCCCTAAAGAAGAAGCTCCCTCCTAGGAGAATATTGGCAACACTAGCCTGGAAATTAGAGTGCAAGGTTAAGGGATTTTTATATTTGTTTGTTTGGAGGCCAGTCCTGATTCTGTGCTCTGTGCTCAATCCTGATGATGCTCAGACCTGGTTTTGTACTCAGGGTTCAATCCTGATGGAGCTATTTCCCTATCTCTCTAGCCCTAAATTCACTAGAAATGTGAAGCTAGAGAATCCAAACACATGACCCATCTGAATATGACATGAAAACAACTCTTAGCATTTCTCCTTTCTGATCTCCATTTAATCAAGCAATCAGTACAGAACAGAATTTCAAAAGAAATTTCACTCCAAGTTATAAAAAAAGATACAAGATATTAAAAAACAAAATCTGTACCCTTGCTGGATTTGGTCTGACATCAAAATCCAACACAAGAGAATATTTCCTAAAGGGGCGTGGGGGACAGGGACAGGATGAAATCAGGACCGTGCAGATGTGAAAACAGAAATAGTTTCATGGGATTTCCCTCTTACAGAGAGCAGACAGCCCTTGACATCCTGCTTTTGAGGTGGAAAGGAAGGAAGTACCTTCTTCGTGCTTGGGGGTGGAGGGATGCCTTGGGCTCTAGATTCTGTGTTTCTTCACCTAATCCCATTTTGTTTTTTGCATTGTTTATTTCTAGGGCACAATTGCTCCCAGACATTTCCAACAGGCTGCTGTCGTAGCCTGCATAACCAAGTGGCACATTTAATAATAGCTTTTCTAGTAACATCATTTGCTGCTTAATGAGCGACTGTAGAGGATCTTCAGAACTTTGAATATAGCAGATTAGCTGAACTCCATTGATTTCTAGCCTGTTCCTTTTTTAGGGGAAAACATTTTATAGACTCATTAGTGAATCTAGACTAATGGGGGAGGCTATGAATTTTCAAAGTGACTCTCTTTAGATGGGTGCAGGAGACAAGAAATTCTCCCCGAGGGTAGTGATGAGTGTAACTATATCATTCCCTA
>PVKC010011835.1:0-24279 GCA_004027635.1 Crocidura indochinensis | reverse complement strand
AAATGAAAAAAATTGTAGGCACATAATAAATATTTTAATTGCACAGATAAAAAATGAACAAAGCTTATCAAAACAGTTCTTAAAACACTGTTTTTTTGGGTTTTTTTTTTTTTTTTTGGTTTTTGGGTCACACCCGGCAGTGCTCAGGGGTTACTCCTGGCTCCATGCTCAGAAATTGCTCCTGGCAGGCACCGGGGACCATATGGGGCACCGGGATTCGAACCGATGACCTTTTGCACGAAAGGCAAACGCCTTACCTCCATGCTATCTCCCGGGCCCCAAACACTATTAATGATACTTTTACTTCTAAGTTTGGGGCAGAATATAAATACTTCTACTGACTATCTGATTCTTTTTTTTTGTTTTGTTTTGTTTTTTTTTTTTCATTCTAACCGATGACCTTTTGCAGGAAAGGCAAACGCCTTACCTCCATGCTATCTCCTGTGCCCATCTGATTCTTAAAGTCACTATTAGTTTATAACACTATATTTCCAAAGACAATGAAATCAGACAGGATAATTCAGTGTTGTACCTCAGAAAAGCAAAAGATCAAATTTGTCATTAAATGTGCCTATTAGTAAGGTGTTAAAACTTCACTTATATCCTAATGCAATATGCACTTCCTGTGGCTATTAAATAATTTAATTATTGATAATAATTCTTGTATGCCAGACCTTTGAAACTGAAGTATTAAAAGCATCACAGAACTTGTTTCTTTGCTTGCCCTTTCTCCGTGTGCATTTAAATATGGAATACTGGTCTTGCATGACTTTATGCTGAGGGAGGTAGAAAGGAGGAGATGGAGGTGGAAGTCTGCCATTGAATTTGAATTATGTAGAGAACATTGCAATGTTGTATTCTCATGTCAATATCTTCTTCCAGCTGGTGCTGACATAATTAGGCACATCAAGCACAGAAGAAGACATTTTAAATTCAAAGCACCGTTCCAAGTCCTGTGAGTAGCAATGAAAGGTGCCTGAAGTAATCAATAACACATGGTAAGGTGTGTAGCTCGAGTAGGTAATCCACCCACCTTGGGTCTATTTTAAGACATGAAAGAAGTAGAAAAGTCAACCAAGATAGTTAACTTCTTAAACAGTGGCCTTGCATATAGTTGACTAATTAGAGGGTATTAATAAAATGGTAAAAGAAAATAAAATAAATAAAATAAAATAAAATAGTGGTTTAAGCAATAGCACAGTGGGTATTCTGTTTGCCTTCCATATCATTGACCCATGTTCCATCCCCAGCATCTCTTATGGTCCCCAGGAGTAATTTCTGAGCTCAGAGCCATTAATAACCCCCTGATCACTGCTGGGTGTGTCCCCCAAACCAAAAATCAAGCAAACAAACAAACAGAATTGTATTTCTCAGCAGCAGCACAAAGTAGATAAATGTGAATTTTCCAAGTTCAGAAACTTCAGCATCCGTTGTTCTCTGCTATCTCTCTCTTAGCCCCTAGGACCAGACCATCTACCAACAAATATAATTGGTCAACTATTAATCTGAAAGAATGAATATACAAATAGAATCCTGGTTGTATTTATTGGCATGCGTGTATACTATGTATTACGGGTTTATGATATGGGTCATAAAATTAAATAAAACATTTAAGCCTCTGGATTGACAACCGACATTCTGTATAGCAGTCACATATAATTATAACATGTGATTGAAATTTGAATGGTTTCTATTATATATTTTGACTTTTGCAAATATAACACAGGCTTCTATCCCTAATTAGTTTGTCTGATTGTCATATTCCTCTGTTCTCCCCCAATTCTTTTTTCATTTTTCCCAGCCCTCCTGTCCCTATATATTTGGTTTGTAGAGCAGTTTAAATTTTTAATTTTCTTTCTAAGTATATGACTTGAGGGCTTCAGATGATTCTAAAAGACCTATCAAAGTGTCGTACTGAACAAAGAAAATTATCTCCAAAGAAAAATGTTGGTGCCAACTGAGATTAGTTCCTCTCCACTTCAGATATGTAATTCCCACTGTCATTCATAGAAAATTCTGTCACAGTTGAAAAAAAAAAAAAAAGACACCATATGGAACAAGGTCCGTAAATACCTTCCTACAGCATGTGGGAGTATAAATTTAGTTGTGATCCCAAAAACTGCAAAAATATAAACGGTGGCTTTCAGACTAAAAGGTAGAATTGCAAAGAAAGATGGAGTGGTTAAATGCCGAGGACTTTATGAACTTACAATTTCTTTGTTTAATGAATAAACATTATTTGAGAGAGATCTGAAAAGTCACTGGACTGTATCTCCTGAAGGAGTAATAAGAAAAATATTGCCTAATAGAAATTATATGGCAAGAAACATTAGCAGAACATAATATAGTGTGTCATAAGAACTCGCATTTCAGTAGTCGGAGAGATAACCCAGCGGTGGGGCATTTGCCTTGCATGGAGCAGATCCAGGACAGTTGGTGGTTCGAATCCCGGCATCCCATATGGTCCCCCATGCCTGCCAGGAGTGATTTCTGAGCACAGAGCCAGGAGGAACCCCTGAGCACTGCTGGGTGTGATCTTCCCACCCCCCCCAAATCCACATTTTATCTATTGAAAGTATTCTGTAAGATCTTATCATTTGTGGCCTAATACGGCCTACCACAGGTGATTTTGCTATATGTCACCTCTGCATTTCAAACTGAACAACACAAAGTCTTTGATGAAGCTAAAATGTTTTGTAAACATTAGTAGAAAAACAAGGTTTCACTAATAAAAATGGAATGTGAATTCATAAGGTTAAAGTGTAGGTATTTTTAATTTTACATGTTTGGAGAGAAACAATTCATTATCATGAATGTACCATTGCAATAGCAAGTAGTGCTCATTCAAACGAATATTATTCAATTTCCTAGCATACAGTCAAAGAACTTAGAAGGATTACTAAACAATTATTCTGAATTTGGTTCCGCTGAAAAATAGAGATCAATATTAATATTGATGTCCAGGAGTGAAGTTAAGAGGAGAGAAGGAAGGAGGACTAGATAGATAAGCAAGTAGGACATAAGACTGCCTATGACCTGAAATAGAACATGTGGTGGAGAAAGGCTGAGGTAAAAAAGTTCAGAATGGGGGATCGGAGAGATAGTGAAGGGTTAAGATATTATCTTCGCATTATTGACCCCCGTTCTTTCCACCACATCGCATAAGGTCCCTCCAGCACTGCCAAGAGCCACATAATTTCAACAATGAAACAGTCTCATTCTGCAGCATAGATAGTTCAAGAAAGCTTTTTTACTGGGCCAAGTCACTGTTTTCCTTTAAAGTATCCCTATTGTTGGAACACCTTGTTTTTACCCAAAACAAAGGTGCCTCAAACTTCTTCTAGCTTTTCACCTATACCTTTGACATGTAAAAACCCACGTAGACTCAATTAGCTTATATATATGTACATATACATATATTAGTTTCATATATAAGCTTATATTTCTGTCTCTTTCAATCCTCCCCTCCCAGTTGAATTATTTTTCAAATAATATCTTTTTTTAAACTCCATGTTTTCACTATATATGTATGTAGTTGGGTTTACCGTCATTAAAAGAACACCCCCCTTCACCAGTGCAATCTTCCCAGCACCACTGCTACCCATATTCCTCCTCCCTCACCCCCTGTGCTACATATACACAATGGAATATATATATAAATATATATATATTGTAGTATAAAGAGGCATTCTACTTCTCTCGTGCATTAACATTGTCATGGTAGTTGTTAGTGTAGTTATTTCTCTAATTGCACTCACCATTCTCTGTAGTGAACTTCATATCATGAGCTGATCCTTCTAGCCCTCACCTCTATTGTCTCTGTGTATTATTACAATGATGCCTTTTATATTTTTGAAAACCCATAGTTGAGGGAGACTATTCTGCGTCTTCCTCGCTCAATCTGATTTATTTTCCTCAGCATAATAGATTCATGGACATTCATGTATAGGAAAATTCCGTGACTTCATCTCTCCTGAATGCTGTATGATATTCCATTGTGTATATGTACCACAGTTTCTTTAGTCACTCCTGGTGGAACTTGAACTGATGAACAAAGGTTTTGTTTTGACAGGTGCAGAGACCACTAGGCAAGAAGCCACCTGACTCCATGATTCTCTCTCTCATGACTGTCTTGATTTATTCCTTTGCATGGCCACCCTGCCAGAGTTGGAAATGAAGCATGTGTATTTATTTATACCTATTGCCCGTATTTACTTCACTCTATTCCAACAATAAACAGTCAGGGGAAACTGAGCCTTATCCTAGCATCAGTTATACAACTAGCATCAGTTGCATGGTTTTATCAGCTAACTGCTTCCTCAGCAACCTGTTTGAGCTATGCTGAACTCTAGTCACCAAGTCTTTTAAAGACTTCATTTGAATAATTGGTAAAAAAAAATATTGAACTGATAATAAACTCATCTAGGCCTTTCTGAAAAACAGATATCTTTACTCTCGTTTTTCACAGCATGATCTTCCCTGACAAGTATTCTGTCCTAAAACACTTCTGATAAGAGAAAGCTTGAGGTATGCAGAGTTCCATTGTTTATTGGCTGCATTGTAGTAATTTTTAGTCTACTAATAAATTTACTTACTGAACAGACACACTTTGTGCTGACATAATTGCCAAGTGTCAGAGACATCATTGCTTTCCAATATTTAAAATATATTTTAATGTAGTAAGCATGCATTTAGCTCAGCTAGTTATCTTCAGAATTTGCACTCTACATTTAATATAGCACCTGAAAAACTTAAGTTAATACTCAATTATTACTTGCTACCTCTATCCTGCACCTTGAAACTCAGTCATCTTGAAAGTCTTATTATACTAAAATATCTGTTAAGCCCTTACACTATACTACTTCAGAATACACTATTCGGGATGCACTAATTTTAAACATCTCTCCCCTAGAATCTTTATTCACGATCAGATACTTAAAGTAAATAAGTTTGAGACCTTAAGAAGTTATGTGTGTTGATTCAGTTATAGTATATTTCTTTTAAAAATAGCTTTGAGAGATGTTTATTGCATTTCAACATTTTCTATTATTATGCTATTGTATTCTATAGTTTACTATTTGAGGACATTATTAAAACATCAGAATGCAAACTATAGCCTAATGATAAGCAGAAAATAAAGACCAAAAATGCTTATTTAAAGCACAGAGCATTTCAAAAAGCTGACTTTAAAACAACTGATTTTTCTTACTCAAGATCACTGTATAATGGCTTTATAAATGGTGTTTCCAATAAGATCATATCCTGTTAAGTGTGAGGAGAAAAATTAATAAAACAAAACCATAACTTTAGAAACAGATGTTACTCTGTCCTATTTCCCCAGCCATGACATATAATACAAAGGCATTTTATAACAGTAATCCAAGCAGGAAGCTATATTGATGTGGCTTTTTAATTTTTTTAAATCTTGTTTCTTCCAGTTATACAGCCATTTAAGAGATTGACAGAGTGCCTGTTATCACAGTACAAAAAGTCAGAAGTACTAAAATCAACCTCTACATTCACACACAATTTCCTGAAGTCTTAAAATTCACCTTGTAGTCCTTTTTCCAAATCCCTCTTAAAAAAAACACTGAGAAACTTTGCATAGGATTTTCAAAGGTGAAGACACATTTCAGTTCTGCAGGATTTGTGCATACTCTCTGATGCTACCCAGACTTGGGAGATGGGAATGTATTATATATTTTATTGTCCAATTTTGATCTAGTTGTGTAGCTCTATATCTTTAAATAATAGAAAACCATTACAGGTAATGATTATAGGAGGTCTTGGTTTAATGGACAGTTTGAGAATTAAGCCTAAAGGGTTTTTAATTGTTATTTTCTGAGCTTTTAGACTTTCCACTTACCCCTGTCAATGCAGAAGAAATAACAAAACACATTTTGTAGTTAAAGTGAGAATATTTCTCTGTCGAAAATTGCCTGTTTTTATTATTGCAAGAATTGGTCCACTGAACTTAGCTCAGCCTCCAAGGTCTCGGGGAGAATGCTATGATTAATGAGGTAGCCATTAATGTCAGTAGATTGAACAACCAAAATCTGATTATATTAAAGTGCTTCCCAAACATTAGGGTCACATTAACAGTTTATTGAAACAAGCTGATAAAATTTAAAATGGTCATCTAATTCCCTTGGGTTCCTAATTGTTGCATGATAAATCACTCTGTAGAGAAATCTATTACAGTGTTCCAAATGAGAAAATGTAATTTACTGTACCATTACTAGAAGAGTTGAAGCACTTCAGTTCTTTAACAGAAGGGTTTGGTTGGAATGAGAAAAAAAATGTTCATATGTTTAAAGGGCCTGGCCTTGAATAAAACCTCTTAATGATAAATCTTCCAACTATGAATTGGGCAAGAAAAAGGATGCATTTTATGAGCCTACATTATGTAAAAACAAATTACACTAAAGTTCCTTATGAGTCGATGACTAAAAGTCCAGCGTAAGGGAGCCTTTATGGATGTTCATCTATTCTTTAGAGGAAAAATCACAACAGAAATCTTCAGGATTCTATAAACTAATTGATATGGTGCTGGGGATCAGAAGATTTTATCAGTTCCCTCAAGAAACTAATGTCTCTCTCTGCTTTGAAAGCTAATTTTTAGGAGTCCAAGCAGAACAAGTGACATATTTGCTTCTCCAAGATTCTGATCGTATGTCTATCCCTATATGTAGCATTACCAGGAACGGGTCTGCATATTTATATATTGTAAGTTATTGAGACCATGTCGTCATTTATTCCTGGAAAAACCACTGACCTAGAGAGGGGAGGAGAAGATGAACATTTCTGGGAATGGCCTAAATGGGTGGCAACCTCTTTGTTTTGATATAATTAATGGCATAATTAAGAAAAGGCATAAAAGCGTGAGCATATTGTGGGCCAATTTAAATTTATGCAGTGTTTAAGGAAAAGAAGTATCTTGAGCTTTGATGCTCCAAATTACTAGAAATATTATTCAGATTCTAAGGAAAATTCTAAGGAAAAGTGCTTCTATGCTGCTGTCTTTGTCAATATAAATTTATGACAACAAAATGTTATAATTCATTTGTTTATGTGACCTATTAGTTCATCAGGACAGTGAGTATATTTTAAAATAAACATGTAATTCGAGATTTCATAATACAGTTAATGTGCAGTCAATGATCAAGAATCTTTATTGAATAAATATATCTTCAATTGATCATTCATTTCCCTAGAACTTCATAGCCATAACTTGTAAACAAGGTATTTTACAAATTCCTCTTATTCTTTAAAAATCATATTTCTCTTTTAACCAGAAATTATTCATTTAGTACTGATTCTCTTTGTTTCACCCCATATACCCTGCAAAGAAATACATGGTGAAAGGAGTAATATTTAATGTTAGCCTATCTGGTATTAGTTTAGGAGTAGAGAAAATGACCTTAAGTGGGGCTTGAGCAATAGTCCAGCATGTAGCACATTTGTCTTGTATGTGTTCAATCTAGGTTCAATCCCCAGCACCTCCTATGGTCCCCTCTGCACCGCTAAAAGTGATTTCTGAATGCAGAGCCAGGAATTACCCGTGAGCATTTATGTGACCCCAAAACTAACCAAGCAAACAAACAAAATGACTGAGTATTTATATAGCTAGATCAAGAGTAAATAAAGGCCTGGAGTGATGATTACACTTATCAACCTGATAATGTATGAAATACAAAGATCAAAAGAAAATGTTACATTATCCATGAATACATTCAACAAAGTTCAGTCTATGAGAAACCTACTTTCTCCAATAAGAACGTAGGAAAAAAAAAGCAAATAAATAAAAAAAATGGATGGACAGAAATACAGTTTCCCTATTGACCTCTAAATCTTTTATCATTTAAAACAAGTATTAAATAATCATTACATTCATAAAACAATTGTAAATCTGAAAACCAGAGGATCTGATAACATTGGGTATTAATTTTGTTAAAATTAGTGAACACTAAAAAATTAGTGATTATTTTTATACTCGCAAAATATTATTGAATATTATTAATTGAAATATTATTGAATGGAGTAAAATTTTTGTATTGAGTAGTCTTAATCATTACATTGCAAAGTTAAAAAGATGTATATTAAAATTGACCTTTATTAGAATAGTATTGAAATTAAAATTAGAGGAAAAGGTTTCCAATATAGGGTTTATTCTTCCTGTTTGATAGATCATAACTCCCAATATTTATTCTCCTTTAGGAAAATAGTTGTTCTCTTTTTTATGCATGTTTTAATTACTTTTTTAGGATATCTTTCCAGGATAATGTCCTAAGAATCATGATTTGAGGTTGATATTACATTTCATTTTAACTGATATTAATTTAGGAAAAATAAAAATGTTATAACATTGTATTTCATTCAAAACATAAAGCAGTTTGTCCTTTTAGAATTATTATTGTATTTATTTAGTTTATTTCTAATTAATGCATACTGGCTTACATAACTTCTGTACCCCATAATTATTGCTTGTTTGTCTTGTGAGGACTACATATGTTGAATGGTGCTCAGGATTTAATCCTGGTTCTAAGCTCTGAAATTATATCAGAGGATTTTAGGAGATCTTGTCTGGTGCCATAGACTGAACCTGGGTCAAGGTGGTGCAAGGCAATGTGGTGCAAGGACCTCGCCCATGCACTGTGCCTTTTTTAGGGCAAGACTCTTTTCCAGGGGTGGGGGGGAGGGAGTAAAATCTCTTACAAGATTTAAGGAGTATAATACAATATTTAGTAATTAACCCTCTGATCTTTTTCGATGCATCCAGTGCACTAAAGATATCTATCATTCATAATCCATACAATAATAAAATAGTCAAAACCTCACAAAGCAAAAGTAATGATTATTTATACTCTGATTCTACAGATTATGATGTGATGAAATGAAGATGCTGAGTCATTTGTGTAAAGCTAATAGTAAATTATGAGTTAGAACATCCCCATAACCCTTCTTCTTAACTAAGGCTTCATAAACTTTTCTACTTCTCCTAAAAGAACATATTAAGTGAATCTGGGAATACAGGTACAAAATAAATAAACAAATAAAATATTCACTGATAATACAACAAAATTAAATCCATTTTTAACAATTTTCTAAAATTATGTAACCTCATATAAGTTTCCACTCACCATTTTACAAAGCTACCTTAAATCATTACCTTTTTCTGTCAGGGTTCACATCAATAGTTCAATATGATCTTATTGCTATATAGAATTTTATTATATAAGTTTTTTGTGATCCTTATTGAGAAAATATTATATTTAAAACATTTAATTAAATCTGTCAGTATATTGGTTGACTTTTGAAATGGTTAAAACAACACAAAGAGATAGTTCCATCTTCAATGGCTTCTGATGGATGATAGATAGATGATAAATAGATATATGATAGATAGATAAATAGATAGATAGATGATAGATAGATAGATAGATAGATAGATAGATAGATAGATAGATAGATGTTCCACTTGAATATTCTATTTATCAGTACTTCAGTGAGGGAGAACCGAGTGAGAGCAGGGAAATGTTTGTTGGCAATAAAGTTACCAAAATAAAAATATAGAATATGAATAAACATTGAGTTTAAATTAAGCAATTTCTTATAGCATGCCAAATATTACATGGGATAATTTTAACTAAAATAGTTTAGCATAATATCAACTTAACTGTGTCCTATATTTATATTCGCTAAATCTAGCTAAAAACTATTATAGTTGATAGAGATGGTAAGAAATGAATTAAAGGTTTTCAGGAATAGTAATTACGGTATTGACTTTTTGGGAACTGTTTTCAGTAAATCCTAACTACAGACCACCCTTACACTCCATTCTTCTCTAAAGAGAAAAGATTTAGAGTTTTTCTATTTGTTTTAATCTCAGAACTAAAATGTTATGTTCCCAAGGCAGAAGCAGTTATTTCATAATTGCCTCTCCTGAATATTAGGTTACTGTAGAGGCTTTTGTTGGGAGTAACCATTATAGAAACCAAAGTGCCCGTCAGTAGTTGGAAGAAACATTGCCAACAACAGCATCAAAAACCACAAGAGTCTCTTGTAGGTTGTTTTTCATGCATCTATGTACAGTTCTCACATTTAAAATTTTACATAATGCGTTTGTCTTATTAAAAATGGAAACAACGAGAAAGTACTTCCGTCCATTAATCATCTCCAGGTGCTTTTCCCTTCTTTTGTTACCCAGCTTGTCTCGTAGTTTCTTTTTCTTCTTTCTTCTTCTTTCTTTTTATTGTCTTTCTTTCTTTTTCTTCCTTTCTTGATTCTTCCTTTTTTCTTTTTCTTTCTTTCCTTTATTCCTTTCTCTTTCTCTTTTTCTTTCTTTTTTCTTTTCTTTGTTCTTTCTTTTTCTTCCTTTTTTCTTCCTTTTCTTTCTTTTTCTTTCTTCCACTTTCTCTTTTTTATTTCTTTCCTTTCTTCCTTCTTTCTTCTTCTTCTTCTTCTTCTTCTCCTTCTTCTTCTTCTTCTTCTTCTTCTTCTTCTTCTTCTTCTTCTTCTTCTTCTTCTTCTTCTTCTTCTTCTTCTTCAAAGATTGCTGATTTTTCACTGAGTCTTACATATTTCTTCTCCAACTGATGCCATATCATATGTTTTGATTCCAGTTCACTGTTTAAAGCTGTACCTTGACTTTGTATGACCAATAAGCCATCATTTAGAGTGAAGTAATTTTCCATTCTATGTATTTATCCATCTCAAGCAGAAGCTAGCAACTAAAAGCAAAGAGAATCATGAGAAAGACTTTTGAAGTGAATTTAAGTTAGACAGTTGACCATACCCACAAACGAAGTTGCCATGTTTAAATGGGCCAGCTCCATAGACCAACTCTTCTCAATTGAGGTGTAATCTGAGCCATAAAAGATTATTGTTATAC
Source organism: Crocidura indochinensis (assembly GCA_004027635.1). Classification (NCBI taxonomy): domain Eukaryota; kingdom Metazoa; phylum Chordata; class Mammalia; order Eulipotyphla; family Soricidae; genus Crocidura; species Crocidura indochinensis. The sequence continues at coordinate 13,388 of PVKC010011835.1, read as the reverse complement.
CGGCCCACACAGTAGAAAGTTGGCTTTTTCAGGAGGAGTGGGCCAAGTCTCCACTCTGCCAAACCAAGCTTGATGCCTCCATCACCCAGAATCACCTTTTCTCCAATATCCTTGTTTTACGACTGACTTTCTACAATTCTCTGCAGAGAAGCCAATCTCACACACTTTAGGTACTCTGATTCCTGTCATGATATAACCAGTATTCATTTTTGAGTGAGTGTGGCCACCATACCCCATATCTCCCTTCTTCTTGGAAAACCTGGCAGTTCTTACTATGCCCACAAAGACAGATGAGGCCAGTTCCATGAACTAATTCCTAGTGAGTGATATCTGAACTGATCCATGTAAGATTATGGTTACCACTGGCCCACACAGCCTAAAACTCAAGAAGAGTGGAGGATTGTTGCCTCCTCACCAAGAATCAGTTTCTTCTTCCAGGAGGCACTACAGATGAGTAGATGCCCATAAAATTCATATAGCTCGGTTCAATCCCCCGGTTCCCCATATGGTCCCCCGTGCCTGCCAGGAGCGACTTCTGAGCGAATAGCCAGGAGTAACCCCTGAGCGTCACCGGGTGTGGCCCAAAAACCAAAAAAAAAATTTCATAGAGCTGTAGCTTTCAATTTCTGGAAAACTTATTTGTTTGATGCTTTCATTCCTAAAGGAACACCCCAATTTAACATACTGGACAGACAAAACAAGAGCTTATTAAACATTCTGTCATTTTAGTAATGATATCATTAGTGATACAATAATGTTCACAAATGATCTTGCTGCTGCACTATTTTACTTTTTCGCAACTTTTCCATTTTATATTTGTATTTTCTTTCCTTTTATTTAAATACTTTGCTTTCACTTTTCTGGAAACACATGTATTATGGTAAATTATGTCAACTATGTTATGCATTTTCTTTAAATAAATAAGCTAAAATAATAATAAAGTTAGACAACTGTAATTATCACCTGGTCATTCATCATTACTAAGTATTTATCTTAGATAAACAAAATCATATGAATACCAGTGCTCATAGGATATTTACTGAAAAAAGAGAAAACATAAACACAAAAGAGTTAATTAACATCTTAATGGGTGAGGAATTTAAAATTTATATTCATAAAATATAATATTATTATTATCATTATTTTGGTTTTTGGGCCACACCCGGCGGTGCTCAGGGGTTACTCCTAGCTGTCTGCTCAGAAATAGCACCTGGCAGGCACAGAGTTCCATATGGGACACCGGGATTCGAACCAACCACCTTTGGTCCTGGATCGGCTGCTTGCAAGGCAAACGCTGTTGTACTATTTCTCCGGGGCCCAATAAAATATATTATTAAGCAAAAAATAATTTTACCTATCAATTCAGAAGCAATGAGATGCACCCCAGGAAAATTATGCTGGCAGAGATCCCAAAATTATGTTTATAATGTTTACATATTATGTTTACATAAATATTCTAGAAAATCACATTAATGTATAACGGGACAGAACACACATCAATACTTGCCTGAAAATTGGAGCATGGAAAAAACTTATAAATTAGATATATGTAAACTTTGGAAACTGATGAAATTATATGCTTACTAAATTAATAATGGTAATATATTACAAATACATTTTTTCAGAATAATAAAAATATGTACTGGAAATATATGAAATCAATATATCTCAATTACGTATAATTGTGGTTTTGGTTCAAACCTGGGGATTGCTCCAGACTCTGTGCTTAGGGTTCTATTCTGGCAGGACTGGGGGAATCATAAGTTTCTGGAGATAGAACCCAAGTAGGCAAGTGCCTTACTCACTGTCTTATTATTCTGGACTTCAATTAACTTTAAAAACAACAACTACAATGCAAAGTTCTATCATTAATTTAGATTTGCTGTAGAGTTAAGAAGCAATTTGATTGATTTATGAAGAATCAGATAGTGAATCTGTGTATTTAGGGCCTGGTAATTTTCTTGATCCAGTGTTACTTCTCTACAAAATTAAATTTTCTTCTAGAAATTAAAGTGGTATATTTTATATATGAATAATTAATTATAATTGCAATTATTTGTGAGAACTGAAACTCAATTATCTATATGAGTTTAATATAACACTTACTACCTTTCTTCATGTTTTCCTTTTTCTGTCATCAAGGATTGAATTATCCTTTGAACTGAAGAGATTCATTTTTTGCCTGCTGCTCTAATATTCAGAAATGCCTGCCATAAATCATCATTACTCCGAACTCTAATTCACCTTTTCTAGTTTACTCAACACCCTTGACCTCTCTTTACACATAATTTCATCTGCCAAATGATTTCTAACCTCTGCTCCTTCACTTCTAACAACACTGTGAAGACCATGATTCCTTCTTGTTGTACCATAAATCCAGAGCAGAATGGCTTGTTACCCCCTTTTGCCATTTTTTTTAACAACACAAATCATTCAGGAGCATGACAGAGAGTATGAGATGGTCCATTGGTTATAAATGACACAATGATTCTCTTAATCAAGTTGTCTTATAAGACACTAAAATTAAGCTATTGAAATAAAAAGGGGGAACTAAGGAAAAGGAAGAAAGAATGAATAAAACTGAGAGAAGATAAGAAAGAAAGGAAATTCAATTCAATCTAATTAACTCCAGTCAGGCAATCAGCAGCCCAGAATGTATCATTTCCTAGAATTACGGGCCTAAACATTTAAATTTCTTGCATTCTAACATTGCATCACTTCATACATAGCAGTGAGAGCAGTCTTCCGAAAACTCGTCACATCATATCATATAACTTTTCAACTGAAAACATTTAGAAAGTTTTGGATGTTTCTTATTCATAAAAATTACTCTAGTCTGCACTCCCATAGATAATATTCTTACTGTATTGCACTAGCTCTCTTTGTTTCTTTTACTTTATTCTGTAGAAATTCATCTTATTAAGAATATATTATGCAGGGGCCGGAGAGATAACATGGAGGTAACGCATTTGCCTTTCATGTAGAAGGACAGTGGTTCGAATCCCGGCATCCCATATGGTCCCCATGCCTGCCAGGGATGATTTCTAAGCATAGATCAGGGAATAAACCCTGAGCGCTGCCTTTGTGACCCAAAAACCAAAAAAAAAAAAAAAGAATATATTATGCTTTCTTTACATTTCCTCTCCTCCCCTTTCCTTAGAATGCACATCTTTTGCTATAACTTTCTATCACACCACCCTTAATTGCTTTTTCATAAGTCTTATAACCATCAACATTCTCATGAATAAACATTAGTCAAATTTGTCCAAATATGCATCAAACACCGTTTGGAAATTCTTTAAATGTACTTTTTCTTGTTAGCATTAACCAAAAATTTTATATTATATTGATGCGATAATTATGTGTTTAGTGTCTCTTTCACTATACATTAGGTCAAGAGTGATAAATATTTTTGCAAGACTAAAACTATAGAGGCCGGAGAGATAGCACATGAATTATAGTTCTGATAGTGCATGTGGCCAACCCTTATTCAATAACTATATTTTATGGTCTCTTAAACATCCATTGGATCATAGAGATTCTTGAGTAGCCTTCATACTTTCTGAAACCATGGAGTTTAAGCAACATATGTTTCTCTACACTCACAGTGTTCCACTGGCCTCTTGACTGAGAATTGTTCAAGGGACCTCTAAAAACTCTGAGTCCTACCAGGGATTTTCCTCCCCCCAAGTGATTTATTGACCCTAATCTGATCCAGTTTTGATTCTATTTTTTTCTTTTGGCATCCAGTATATTTATACTTCTTCATATGGTGGTGAATGGCACATGCCAGTTTATCAATTATATTTATTTAATGAATAATTGATTATTGACATAGAAAAGAATTCAGTAAAATTATCATCCCTTACTACACATGAGGTAACTGAATCTTAGATATTTAAATTGCAAATTAATGTAGGGCTCATTATCTACAGAAAATATATTAAAAATAATAAGAAAGAGTATGAGCAATGGAAAATTTCAGTAATGCCTTTAAATAGAATGCATGACATAAATGTAAGCTTTGTTTTATTTTACTTGCACTAAAAATGTATTTTAGTAAAGCATAATGCTTTGTTTTGTGGCCACATATAACAGTGCTAGGAAATTACTATTAACTCAATGGTATGGGAACCAGGATTAAATCTGGGTCTTCTAGATGCAAAGGACACTGCATTTTTTTTTATTGATTTCTCTCCGACATTTCCACTTTAATTCAGTGTTTTATTCAATCCAGTACTGTTCTCTGAAAACTAATAATCACACACATTTAGCTCAATAATCCACTTGTATTTTTATGCCTTGGGGCACATCTATGAAACCCCGTGATTCAGCAACCACTGTGATAGATAATTCTGTTCTCTTCTCTCAAATTCAGCTGATCTCTTCTCTCAAATTCCTCCCTCATGACTTTTCCCCAAATTGCTGATCTCTCCAGTTTTAGCACAAGTGGAAGGGAGTTAGTACCACTGGGGATCCATTAACCAATGCCTGGTAGAATTAGTTGATAAATGACCCCATCTTCTAGAGTTTCATGAGGACAATTTGAAGGAGCTTTCAACACTGGTGAAAAAATAATAATTACCTAGTGGTACTGAGACATTTTTCTCCTTGGTGATGCCTAAATTGTCAACTGTTGAAATTTAATCACTCTTGGTCTCTTCCCTTCTTTCTGTCTTCTAAAATCCATTACTCAAATAAATGACTTGCATTTTAGTCCTTGTTTTAAATGCCTTTGGGGAAAACTTAAATCAAGGCATATTCATTTATTTACATATTTACCAAGGGCATCATTGTGCCCTGGAATTATGGAGTCCAGGGAGATAGCTTATACAGGTGGAGTGCATGCCCTGTGCATGTAAGTTCTAAGTATGACCCTGACCACTACACGAATATCCAAGATCCTATCTCCACAGAGCAACCTTGGTTAGGCCAGCAGCCTCCGGAAGCTGGGCCCCAAAACTGAACTGCTAGGCCCACATCTTTGGCCTTATGGGCCAGCTATATCTGGGAATTGTCTCTGCCTTCCTCTGACGCCACACAGCACTGAAAGGATGCCCTCACTCCTTGATAGTATGTACTCAATGGACACAAATGAAAATTAAATTAGTGAGGAGTTACCAAGGGTGCCATTGAGGAAAAGAAATTGCCTGAACTAGAAATCAGAAGGGCATGGGTAGAGTGTTTTTGGAACTTTGCTTTGAGTATATGGGGCTGATTTCGGCTGTGTGACCTGAAGCACAGCAAACATTCTGGACTTTCTCTCTACTGTCCTGTGACCTGAGCTTTGATCCTCTCTGCCCTTTGTTCTCTGAGGGATCTTCTTCAGAAGTGAGCTATCCTGCCCATAGAGGGTGGAAATCATTTTGTATTCGTCCTTCTACTGACTACCACAACTAAGCATCTCCAAATCCATTCACATAAACAAAAATTATATGATTTTATCTTTTCTTACATCTGAGTAGTATTCCATTGTGTCTATGTACCACAGTTTTGTTATTTTTTTTATCTTATCAAATGTTCTTGGAAGCAGAGGTTCCAGACTTTGGCTTTTGTGAATAGTATTACAATTAATATAGGAGTGCAAATATGTTTTCCAAAGAGAGTTTTGGGGCTCAGGATGTAAATGCCTAGAAGTGAAATTGCTGAATCATACATGAGATCAAAGCTTAGTTCATGGAGAATTTTCATAATCTTCCAAAAGGCTCAATCAGTTGAAATTTCCTTAAGTTGTAGCTGAGTGTTTTTTTTTTCCTCTTCACATCAGTGCTAATATTGGTTGTTTTAAATCTTTGTGATTAGTGCCAGTCTCCCTAGTTTTGAGTGATGTTTCCTTTCAAAACTCCTATGAGTTTTGAGTTGCATTTTCCTTATGAAGAGTAATACTGAGCATTTTTTCATGTGCCTTTTAGCCATATATATTTATTTGAGGAAGCTTCTGTTATCTCTTTTTCTCCCAATTTTTGATGAAATTGATGTTTTTTTCTTGTCAAGTTTACTCCAACCTTATATATCTTGGCTATTAATTCTTGAAAAATGAGCGATCGGCAAATACTTTTTTTTAGCCTGTGAGTTGTCCTGTTATTCTAGTCATTGCTTTTACTGAGGTACAGAAGCTTCTTAGTTTGATGCAGTTCCATGCCTCCATTCATAACTATGCTTCATAACACTATGCTTAGAAATCAGTGTAACAGAAAAATTAAAATATCACAAGTAAAATTATAGATAACTGTTCCCAAAAAAGAAAAAAGACATGTGAAAATAAAGCTTGTCTCTGTTCATGAATTGAAAAATTGAAGCCTGCCTAGAGCATTACACAGATTTTAATGAAGTTCAGCTAAAAATATTTTGATAAGTTTTTAAGAATATAGGTCAAATACTGTTGAAATTTGTATGGGATAATACCTTCCCCAGATTAACCACAGCAATCTTAAGGGAACAAGATGGGAAGCTTCTCCATCCAAAATTTGAAATTATACTATGAAGCTATAGTAGTCAAAATAGTGTCTTACTGGAATAAGGACAGATTCAGACCAATTTAATAGAATTGCATGCCTGAAGGTATGGCTAATTAATTTTCAACAAAGGAACAACAAAGATCTTCTTCAACAAAAGGTGCTAAAAAAGTTGGTCGGTCAGTCACTTACAAAATACTGAATTCAGGTATCTTTATAAAGCCATGCAAAAAATTAAAATCAAAATATATTAAATAGCTTGATATCCAACTGGAACCCATAAATTAAACTGAGGAAAAATATAGGCATAGTTCTTCATTAAGTCAGATTTGGATGTACCTTCAATCATTCAATGACATTGGCATAGCAAATATCTGAGTATTGAGAAACAATCCTATTTGCCATGGAAAAGTGTCTGAGTTGAAACTGAGCAAAAACTAAGACATTAAGAGATTAAGTAGATGGAATGAATGTGAGTGAAGAAAAGAGAAAACCAAGAGATCTTCTATCTAAACTGAATTTTCATTGTCTTGGGCATTAAAAATGGAATAAGGGAGGGGCCCGGGAGATAGCATGGAGGTAAGGCATTTGCCTTTCATGCAAAAGGTCATCAGTTTGAATCCTGGTGCCCCATATGGTCCCCCGTACCTGCCAGGAGCAATTTCTGAGCATGGAGCCAGGAGTAACCCCTGAACACTGCCGGGTGTGAACCAAAAAAAAAAAAAATGGAATAAGGGAATTTCATTTTTTATTTGGTGTCTGCATACTTCCATAATTCTTTATATTTTGCTCCTTTCATCTGTAAATACAATCCTGTGCCCACATTAAAAATGAGGCAATATTATCTTAGATTGCTTCTTCGGGAACAGATATGAGATGCAAAATTGTATGCATGTGCCTTGGATCTTACTTTGCTGAGTAAAGAAGAAAGGATTGGGCAGATAGAAGTTATGAACTCCAATCATACACAGTATACAAACTTCTCAAATTATACAGGGTATATTCTGAAATTATGATGGCTCTTCAGAGTTTTCTGACTGCGGAAAGGGAACAGGGCTTTTACATGCTCCAACATCATGCTTTCACCTATGACCCAATCATTGGATAGAAACTGTTCAGTTGTAGGAGCAATGTAACAGGAATCAAAATTCTTTTTTTTTAATTTTTATTATGACTGAAGTGCATTACACAGGATTATTTATGGTACATGGTGACAATGAATGAAAGGCATTCCCACCATCAATGTTGTCCTCCCTCCACTCCTGTTCCCAGCATGTCTCCCATATCTCCCTCCTTTACCCCCCAGAATACTAGTGTAACTGGTCTCCACTTTACAGCTTGTTGTAGAGTGGGTATCTATTCTGTTGTCATTGACTTTGGGTTTGGTGTTCCAGTCTGATCATTTTTTATTTTCACTACATGTTCATATGACTGGTCCTGGTATCATCATTTTCCTCCCTCAGTTTATGAGGCTGAATGATTCAAGCTATGTGATTCTGTTGGAGATAAATAGGTTAAGGAAAAGAGAAGAAAAATTTGGTATCAACTACCAAAAAAATGCACCCAGCAAAATAAATCACCAAATAATATCCATGAGAGTGAAACAGAAAGAAAAAAAGTGAACAAAAAACAGAAGGAAAATAATATCAAAAGCAAACAAAACAAAACAAAACAAGAAAAAGGAATGCTGATGTAGCAGGGTTTGGTCTTACTCCCACTTTTTTTTTTTGCATAGACACAGTAAGTATCAGGGTAGGATGGAAATTCCCATGGCCTAAGAGGTTCAGGGTTTCTCCACTCTTGAAGCATACTGTCACGGGAACAACCACTGGCTCCATACATACTCATTGCCATATCCCAGGGTTTTTTGTGGATGAGAAAATCAGGCCACTGTAGCTAGCAATCTTGTTATTTGTGCAGGTCCTAGGACAAGGTCTAGGATAGAGTCTTTATGGTTCTAGAGGTTCTATTCCATGATTGTTGGTGTGTTCAGTCTTCTGTATCATGTGCTCCATGTTTTTGCTCGGTCCCTAAGCCGAAGTCTAGTAAATTATGATTCCAAAGGTTCTGCTTAGTCTCTCTCAGTCAAAATTGGGCCTCTATGCTAAGAAATCTTGATTTTTTAAGTCCTGGGCTACAGCCTAGGGTGTCCTTTTAAAAATTGTAATACACAGTTGCATTAATTAAATGTAATAATTAATTTAATCCTTATCAGTCTGATATCAGGAGTAATTTGTACTATAGTCTTGAGTAGGTGATCTAAGTACAGAACAAACACAGTATCCACTACAATTTTTATTTATTACTTGATCTGAATTTTCTTATTGATATCCTGGGAGATTTCAATGAGGTAATTTTTTTGTTTTGCTTTAATTTTTGTCCCACCTATGGATGCTCAGGGCTTACCCCTGGCCCTGTCTTCCTGTGGAAGTGAAAAGACCGGGGATCTACCACATGTCATTCATCTACAAAGCAAGTACCTTACCCATTATACTATTTCTTCAACCCACACGGAGTCATTTTCAAAATGGCAAACTCCAAGTACGGTAACTTGACTAAATTTTGACTAAAATCAGCCCTCTAAGGCATCAATATAAAATGAAGTTCTCTCGTATCAGATTGTGCTGCTAACATGTTGTATAATATTATCTGTAATCCATGAGAGTATTTTCTTTGAAACATTTGCTTTAAAAACCTGAGGTCTGAGAGGTGGCGCAAGTGGTAGGGATTTTGCCTACATACATCGAACGGAAGTTTGATCCCCCAGCGTCCCATATGGTCCCCCAAGCCAGGAGCGATTTCTGAGAACATAGCCAGAAGCAATCCCTGAGCTTCACCATGTGTGGCCCCAAAACAACAAAAAATAATGATAACCTATAAAAACCACCCAAGTTTTTCTGAATAGGAGGATTACCTCTTGATGAAAATTTTATTTTCATTTTTACTTTACTTTTATTTTAAATGATTGATAATGCATATGTCAAATTGTTATTAGCCCAAACTGATAAACTATGCTTTAAAAGAAGCCACTCCTTTGAACTGCAATATTTAATAAACATCTAAAATTCGAGTCTGTCCCAATATAAATCAATGACTTAATATTCTTTCCTATATGGGGACTAAAAAATAATCTGAGGTTCCGACTCTACCATACATATTTCAGAGAAAGCTCAGTAGCAGCATATTTGCCCTTAGAGGTCACATGTTTGATGCCTGGCACTGCTTCACATGTCACACATGTTCCTGCTTCTCTGTCATTCGAAATCCCTGGGGGTGCAACAAAGTGAGCATTATCTGAAGACTGATAGCCGTGTGTGTGTATGTATGTGTGTGTGTGTGTGTGATTCTCAAAAACAGTACAATATAAGTCATAGCAACAACAAAGAAATGGATAAAAGAAAACTTCAGGAGAGCAATCGATTAAAGTCCCCACAAACACACACTTCAAAATAAAGTCCTCAAGAATTGCCTCAGTGAAACATCTGACCATTACATTTTCCAAGCATTCTGTCCTAGTTTCCTCTTTCAAATTTTCCCCTTCCTATTTTAAGGTCTGCCATTTTTCTCCAACATACCTCCCCCCAAATTCTTCCTCCCTCAAAAGCATTCTTCTGGAGCATTTTCAAGCTCTGATTCCGAAGCAACAATAAATTTTGACTAATAATTCGGTGTCTAGAAAAGCAAAGCAAATGCGAGACTTTGTTTTTCCAAATATTTATTTCAAATACTACATTTTCACAGTGGTTCTAATCCTAATGTCACCCATAAAATAAATCTTTCTGTGACTTCATGTGATCTTTTCAGAATGCAATAAAACAGATTGTTTTTAATGGCTGCTCCAGCAATGAAAAATATCTGTGTTAGGTGGAAACAACAAATTGATGCTTTTTCAATTCCTTTTAATGGCACAAGGATCTTTGCAACCTGCTGTGAAAAATATTCTCTTAATGACAGGCCTGTGGCACAACTTAAGGAGTCATCAAGAAATAAATGCTCTGCTGTCTGGTTGGCAGCTTGGTGTCCCTTAATTGAAGTGTTATAAGATTCTGTGCGTAGGAAAGCCTCCAGGGTTTCATAGCTAAATGGCACGGACACCTCTGATGAGACATGCAGATGAAGATGTGTCAATACAATCTTCACCAATTTGCTGTAATAGCAGGGACTGATTAATTTTATAACCACGGGTGCTTCTATTAGCTAACCTAAGGAATGATTTAGACTTTATTAAGTGACTTATTTTTTTTTTAAGGAGAGACTACTATAGCAGAGTTTATCTCTCAGAGTTACACAGTGGCACATTTTCTAATGAAAATTCTAAATATATTATTAAAGAAAGGATCATGAGCTTGTATCAGCTTAGATGCAGCTGAGTAGAGAAACTTGGGGGGACTCCCAGGGTCTCAAATGGACTCCAGTAACCTTGAAGTTTCTCAAAACTAAAGTACCATTGTATTAGAAACAATCGAGTTGGCAGCTCTCAAATACATTTTTAATGTGAAAAAAAAATGGAAGGAAAAAATCAAGAGTATGTGGCTGTATATTTTTATCTTTGTCTTGATATGAAAATGCTTTAATATTTTATTGTCATGGCTCTTAGGATCTAACATTATTTGGTTACACATAATCAACTAATGCTTTATATTTGGGGGTCTTTATTCAATGAAAAATTAATTATCATGCATGGGTGGACAATATATTTGGAGATTTAGTTTTATAATTTTATGCATAAAACAGGCTCTAGTTTATATATTGAAACCCAAATTGCTGTTACATTCACAGCACAATAAAAATCAGATACAAAGAGTCATTTAAACTTCTGAAATGTGAGCTCAGGGACACACCTTTGTATTTTTAACTATAAAAAGAAATGAGCCTGCATTTATTATAACTTGAGTTTCCAGTAAATTTATTGTAAAAAAAAAAAAAGAGAATCCATTAAAAGCCATTTTATTCCACAAGCAGGCTACCCAATGAGACCATTATTAGTGCTTAATACTATTATAAGCCAGCATTGTAAAATGCCTATCATAAGAGATGTGAAATTCAATAAATAACAATCCACATCCTTCTCTCAGCACTGGGGATGTTTGTAAATAGCCGTTGAGAGAGGAAAAGACTCATCTCTGTCAAAACAGTACTCTCTCTCCTTTCTAGCTTATATTAGGCTAGCAATAAATTTGAAGATATCTGGATTCTCAAGTTTTATCCAATTTCTTACAATAGGCAAAATTATTCACCTATATTCAAAGCATGTCAAATATCATGGACCTGTTCCTTTTAATTATATAATTGTTTTTAAATTTGTTTATAGTAGGCAGGACATTTAATAAATCAAAAACACAGTAACACAATATAAATAAACAGAAACAAAGCAGACTTTGAGCCAGACTCCTGGTGAAGAATAAATTCAATTTTAATAGATAAATAAAATATAAATGTTTCATGATTAAACTATTCTGTTTATTCGTTCAAGAATATTATGAACACCAAATTTGACTATGGGACACTAATGACCATTTTATAATGTAATCTAAAGAGATTTCCTCTTAGTCAATGTCTGAAACCCAACTACAATCATGTTTGTAAACATGGTGCTCAAATAAAGATATTATTTTAAAAAATGAGTTACTCATGACTCTGCTCAGGAGGGCAATATGGGATGTATGCAGGGAACAAGGGTGGAGGGAGGACAATGCTGGAGGTGGGAATGTCCCTGATTCAATGCCACTATGTGCCCAAAATACCACTGTAAAAGATTTGTAATCTACTTTGGTCAAAATAAAAATTATTAATAAAAAATTTTTAAAAAGACTGGGAGGAATAAAGAGATCCCAGTTAGTCTCTAAAATATAAGAGAAATAAAAGTTACTAAATGGGACAATACAATAGGTGATAATATAACATAATAATATAATACGTGACAGTAGGTGATAAAACAACCTATAAATAAAATGTATTTTCCAAATAAACTTCAACACTGTTCTGAAACTGCTCTTCATTGTACGTCTGGGTTAGTGAAAGTGTACAGTCTGAGGGAATAAAGGATTTGATTTAAGTTCTAGCTTTGCTGCTAAATATTAAGTAGTTTTTTAGTAAATTCCCTAGCCTATTAAAGGCACTTTCTTCTCTATTGACAAAACAAGTCAGACATTGGCATCTTTGAGTCATATTACAAGGTATTTTATTATAATAAATCAGGCCTAGGTTATCAGGAACACTTTCATATTTAAAGCCTGTCCTAAAATCCACACATTCCAACAGTACTGGATATTCCATACTATTCTATTCCTTTTAGCTAAACACGAGATTACAAAGTTGTTAATGATTAAGTTTTCAGTCTTACAATGTACATCGCCCTTCATCCAGGGATATTTCTCACCACCAATATCCCTAGCTTCCTTCCCACCCTCCCTGTTGTCTGCCTTTGGGGCAGGCATTTTATCCCCCCCCCCTCTCTCTCTCTTCTCATATACACCCTCTCTCCTTATTTTTCTCTCCTTTATTTCTCTCCCTTTTGCTCTCTATCACTCTTACTCTCTTCTTTTTCTTTTCAAACATTGTGGTTTGCACTGTTGTTAATGAATGGGGTACTTTGTATATTGCTTTATCTCTGTTCAACGCTGAGTTTATGTTCAGAGTGATCAATTCCAATTATTAGTGTTATAATGGGCCCTCTCTAACCCTAACTACATTCACAACTCTTTGTGGTAAACTTCCTACCACCGACTGCTCCTACTTGCCTTCATCTATTTTGTCTCTGGATATTATTAGCACACTATCTTTTTCTTTCTTATATCTTACATCCCAAAATGAATGAGATTATTCCATGTCTATCTCTCTCTGGTTCATTTTATTCACCATACTACATTTTTAAATCTTTAAGCACCTTGATTACATATATGATTGTAGTTGGGTTTCAGTCATAAAAAGAAT